>OZ022498.1:17408134-17467201 GCA_963989385.1 Ctena decussata
CATTTCTGATCGTTTTACTTTACTTATGAGTTTTATAGTGTCTCTGCGATTTACGAGTTTGAAATTATGTATTATATACACGATGACATCCTTCTTTTACTAAATCTGTTTTAATGAAACTAGTAAGTTTGGTCTATGGCATAAATGCAAAAAATAGCCATCAGAGGAGATGGCAAATCCCCCGACCGAAGACCCTCATGGGCCTTGGTAAAAAGGGTGCACTTCAAAACACATATTAGTAATACATTGTCTTTCTTTTATGCTTCTGATTGACATTAACTGTTAACAGATGCATTATTATCTAACACTCAGACTAAAACAGTATGCTTGACTGCTAAAAAGAGGTAATATCTCAAACAGCCACCATAAACACAAATATATAGCATACGATACATTCAACTTTCAAAATGTGTAAATAACTTCTAAAGTACAAGACCTACAAACCTAATTTTGAGCTCTCTAGTAAATGAATTTGGACAAGAATCCAAATCTGGAATTTTTTTTTCTTTTGTGTGTGTGTGTGGGGGGGGGGGGAGGGGGGTGCGGGAGGGGGCACGGGAATGTGGAGGGGTCAGAGAGAGTTAGGAACACTGATAAGATATCACAGCATGATCATCAATATTCTAAAAGGTACACGGTTATTCAAATTCTGGAGCTGCCAGGGTTATACAGTTATGGAGCAGAGACTCAAACAGCAGCTCAAACTACCAAAGGGAAATAACTCACAAAGTATAAAAGCAAGAGTTATCATTCATGTATGAAACAAATTGTCATGACACATTCTGCATATCTGTGAAGTATCATGAAAATATTTCAAAAGGTATTCAAGCTATGGAGCGGACACCTAAAATCATCAAAGGAAAATAACTCCAAAAGTAAACAAGCAAGGGTTGTCATTTTTGTTCGCAACACATCATCATGAACTGTTCCACATATCTGTGAAGTATCATGAAAATATTCCAAAAGGTATTCAAGTACACGAAATCACACCTAAAACCATCAAGGGGAAATAACTCAAAAAGTAAGAAAGCAAGAGTTGTCATTCTTGTTCGCGACACATCGTCACGACCTGTTCTACATATCTGTGAAGTATCATGAAAATATTCCAAAAGGTATTCAAGTTATAGAGCGGACACGAAATCATACCTAAAGTGATCAAGGGGAAATAACTCAAAAAGTATGAAAGCAAGAGTTGTCATTCTTATTTGCGACACACCGTCATGACCTGTTCTACATATCTATGAAGTATCATGAGAATATTATAAAGGGTATTCAAGTTATAGAGCGGACACAAATCTGCCAAAAAAATCACACCTAAAACTATCAAGGGGAAATAACTCCAAAAGTAAGAGAGCAAGAGTTGTCATTCTTATTCACGACACACCGTCATGACTTGTTCTACATTTCTGTGAAGTATCATGAAAATATTCCAAAGGGTATTCAAGTTACAGAGCGGACACGAATCTGCCAAAAAAATCACCAAAGGGGAGATAATTCAAAAAGTACAATTGCAATAGTTACCATTCTTGTACGCGACACATCGTGATGACCTGTTCTACATAACTGTGAAGTATCATGAAAATATTCCAAAGGGTATTCCAGATATAGAGCGGACAAGAAAATGTTTACGGACGGACGGACGGACGGACGGCGGACGGACGGACAGACGGACAGACGGACGGACGCCAGGCTCATCGCTATATCCCCCGAACCTTTCGGTCGGGGGATAAAAAGGTGATTTAACTATGATACATGTGGTCATCGCTGTCAACGGTAAATCATTTTAAAACTTATTTAATGAGGTAAGAATAATTATTCATTCCATACTCGCTGTAAGTCATACAGTGAACGCGCGTCTCAGTGATGGTCTTTTAAAGTCCTAAATATTTTAGTACGTGATAAGACATAGTTTATTGCAACTACTCTCGAACGATGTTGATTGCTCGAATACTCTTACAGTTACTATAAGTCTATTGTAAGAAAATATGTATTACACGGAAAGTTCGATTGACTCTCTGTCATGGTGACGACTGTTTAATGTAATGGCCAAACATGTCCTTACTTACTTTTTGTCGACCAATATCTTGCATATTCTACAATAAATTGCAAAGAAACGGCTCGGAAAATGTCTAAAACTTAAGAATAAATAGGATTTTTCAGCATTCATCGTGTGGAGACGCCAGCGGTCGTCGGTAAAATTCTACAATAAGTGCATCATGGAATTTTAGCTACGCTGACCGGCTTCACCACACGACAAACGCTGAAAAAATCGAATGTAAATTCTTATATGTAAATGGCGTCGTCTGGGTAACCAGTAAATACGTGTGGTCTAAAGCCTACATGCCACTGATTTTAGGTTATCATGTTTGGTTTCTTCCTTATCCTTTGCCCCCGACCTAGATTTTGGGGAGGACTCGCAGACTGGCTCCAGACTCCAGTAATGACTATAACACAGGGTATAATCGATTCCGCCAATTTTCGCTTCCTGCAGAGACTGTCCGTCATATTTGGCTTCCGCCGAGACTGTCCGCGAACTCTTGCTTCCTGCAGGGACTACTGTCCTCGAAAAATGGCTTCCTGCCGAGACTGTCCGCGTGACTCTGCTTCCTGCCGAGAGCCTCGGCAGGAAGCAGAATCACACGGACAGTCTCTGCAGGAAGCTATTTATCATGTACAAAAGTCTCGGCAGGAAGCAAGAGTTCGCGGACATTCTCGGCGGAAGCCAAATATGATGTACAGTCTCTGCAGGAAGCGAAAATTGGCGGAATCGATTATACCCTGTGTATAAGCCATTTTCAGATTTTTGTTCTATTCTTATAAGAGTCAGCTATTAAAACATGTAAAATTAGTATCATTGTTAATTTCATGTGATTTTTTTTGTTTTTTGCATTTTTGGTCACATGAGCCGCGACACGAGAAAACCAACACTGTGGTTGTGCGCCCAGCGCGGACTCAGATCAGCCTGGGCTTCCACCCAGACTGATCAGAGTCTTTGCTTTGCGCTTACATGGTAGCTAAAGGTCTAAGCTACCTCTATGCGGTCAGCGAAGACTCTGATCAGACTGGGCGGATGCCCAGGCTGATCTGAGTCTGCGCTAGACGCACGACCACATTGTTGGTTTTCTCGTGTCGCGGCTCATATTATCATTTAATAGACAGATGCCAATCTAGAGGACTCGTGTTGGAGGAGAAAGCGATCTTTTCTGTGCTGGACGGCTCTGTTGACGTCTTTAGGTTGGTACGATATATCTTGGAGGCTCCACTGTTTCCTCTTCTGTCTTCGCCTCAGAACTGCTGCTTGATGTGACCTCATGAGTACCAGAGAATTAAATTATTTGAGAATGAATTAAAGTTTTGAGGAAAGCACATTTTTACATTGTACGAATTACAGGTAGCATTTCACTTACAATTCGAGAGGATCGTGGCATGCATTGTATGTCATGCCACTCTCTAATTACAAGTAAGATGATGCCATAGATTTGTCACCACAGCAACTATGGAATTACCAACTGTTGTGCGTAGTGCCTTGGCAGAATATCGCTTCGATGACGTCAGTTAGACATCAATCTGAATTTTTTGTTAGTTTGGTAAAAGATATATGACGTATGTGGTTCCGGAGCTTGGCAAACATTTTATGCCATGCTCCGCTTATTTCACAATGGCATTACAAACTGAAATTCTTTCAACAGAAACTTTAGGTTTTATCAAATTTATTATTCTGAAGTCATTTGATTTTTGTTTGGGTATGTTTTTTTCTGCTACAATCTGATTTTCCTACATGTAGCTAGATTTATAACAGAAATATGACAGCATTTGCAGGACTCCATTAATGACCAACATATACAAGCAATGTATTTTATAGACTGCTTTTATGAACAAAGGCACGATTTAACCGTATATTAAGCAAATTGCGAGAATATCGGTTTTTAGTGGAGCAATTCAATACTTGCTTCCGGATATTAATCCTCTACTGTCGCAGACAAAATCACAGAGCTGTTAGATAATAACCTCGATCCATTTTCATGAAGTCACGGACTGCGGCGATTTCCTTCTTCTGTTTTTTTTCCTTCTAATATCTGGGTCATATAACGTGTTAGTAAAAAAGAGATAATAGTCAGGTATAAATGAAACTTGAACTTGCAAAATTTTATCACATAGATACGTACTTTGAATTACATACGTACTTAAAATTACAGAGTTTAAAAAATATAACTTTTCCGGCCCATATCCAAAATCAAGAAAGTCAGGCAGCTTCATGTCTTAAAACATTCATTGTTAGTACAAATGGCATCTGTCACAGTTTCTCGCATATTTGCAACACGTGGCAAAGTGCGGTACATGTAGCTTGGTATGCTTATATTTTGCCTGGTTGTTCGTGTTTATGATAACGTTGGACGGAAGAGGGTATCGATTGCAGGCTCTGTATTGCTCTTTCTTTTTAGATAATAGCACCATATTACTTTGTTGTTTTCTCATTCTTATTGTTTTCCTATTCTCTTATATAGAGGGTTCTTACACGAGTGGTCATTTCATATGAAATTTATGAAACGAGCCTTCGGCGAGTTTCATAAATTTCATATGAAATGACCACGAGTGTTAGATTCTGTTTATCATATGACCCTTATAAATGGGATTCTAAAGCCTTCAAACTGAACAATATTTCAATAATAAAACGCATTGTTGACATGGACTTTGTCAATGACGTTACGTGTACGCGCCAAAGTGTTGTTACACTTTTGGCCATACGATTTTTATAACACGACTTTATCCACTGAATAACAGCGATGTTATATGATAAAAATGTTTCCCCTTTAGATGAATGGGTTCATTCTTAGAAGAGGCAGCTTTTTCATATTTCTATTTTTTGCATCCATTCCAAATAGGAGTTAACTAATAAAGCAAATTAACTTCTTTCTCTCTTCAGGAGAAATTCATTTGTTTAACAGCAAATCTCTTTTTGAGAGGACTTTCGTACGAAAGCCTAATAGGATCAAATTGAAAACGAAAAAAAGAAAATTTTCTCGTTTGTACGAGAAAATATTCTCGAAGGAACGAGAAAACATGTCGTACAAACGAGAAATGTTCTCGTCCGAACGAGAAATATCTCGTACAAACGAGAATATTTCTCGAACGAACGAGAACATTTCTCGTACAAACGAGAAACTTTCTCGAAGGTACGAGATTGTATCTCGTACAAACGAGAAGTCTTCTCGGAGGAACGAGAATATTTCTCGTACAAACGAGAAAATAATGTCGAAATGTCGAAGGAACGAGAATATTTATCATACAAACGAGAAAATAATGTCGAACGTACGAGAAAAAAAGTGGTACAAACGAGAAATTTTCTCGAAGGAACGAGAAACTTTCTGACTTAACTGAGTTTCATGCAAGTAACTGAGTGTCGAAATGCTCTCAGGGTGGGAGAGCAGATAGATTTTGTTTTGGTACGCTAGCGAGGGAAAATGTTGATGTTGCGAGTGAATCTTGGTTTATTTCAGTTTATAATTTTTCTTTCTAATATTTTACACTCGTTGAGCTAAGCACCACTTTCCAGGTTCTAAAGACACTTTGGTAGAACCACAAGAGTACATACTTTGGGCAAGGACTCTGACAGAAAATTCAACTGACGTCCGTGCAGATTACACCTCCATTACTTGATTGAATTTTTCTGGCAGACTCCTTGCTCAAAGTGTGAATCTCTCTGGTTCCCCCAAAGTGTAGTTAGAATAATTAAGGGAAGATATGGACTAAAAAGTAACGCACAACTCAATGTAAAATATCAGAGAGAAAATAAACTACTTACATTGACACAAAAATTCATTCGCACTTGTTCGTGCAGCACATCAAAACAAAACACACGTAATCTTTCCTGCCTGACTCGGGTAAGATGCGGAAGTGCAAGCTGGACTCCTGATCATGCCCACACTATAGTGAGCATGGCAGTGCAGACAAGTAGGTTGCAATTTATAACTTTCCTTAGACTGTAACTTTCTCTTATTGTTTGAATGTTTTGAAAAAATGTACCCAGCTACAGGTTTAGTCTTTAAACAAATCTTGAAAAAACTTCAAGAAAATCTAGGAACGGGATCTGGAATAGAGGTTATATTTTCAGTGCGTCTGGATAGAGAACATATATTTTAGTTGTATTTAAATGGGTTCTATTTTTCTGGAACATGGTATTATATATTCAGTGTGTCGGATAGAAAGGATTTATCTATTTTAGTACGGTGTATGGAAATTTGCAAAATGTAATTTCACACGGAGGTTGAAGCATCGTCTAAAATCAGCACCGAAGTGGATATACCTAAAAATCTCATGATAAGTTACTATATATTATAATGTTTCGATGTTGTCATTTTTGGCGTATATCAAAATATTTATTCTGTGATTTTTTTTATCTTGATATAAATGAAATGCTACATCTGAAAATTTTATCGTTATATTCATGTAACTGGCTGGTAGCAAGCTGGTAAAGTTTCAAGTCCGTAGCTAAAAATACTTTATGAGATATCTTGCTGACAAGGTTTCATTATGATTTTTAGCTCACCTGAGCCGAAGGCTCAAAGGTGACCGTATAGTATAGGCAGGCCTCCGTAGTCCGTCCGTCGTCCGTCCGTCCACCATTTTAAAAGGTCCTTTTCTCCAAAACCGCTGGGCCGATCAAAGCCAAATTTTATGTGGAGCCTCCATGGGTTGGAGGAACGAAAGTTTGTTCGGGGTATCTGGGTCACATGACCAAGATGACCGCCACGCCCATATATGGTAAAAACCCTTCAAAAATCTTCTTCTCCAGAACCAAAAGGCCTGTGACATTGAAACTTGGTATGTAGCATCGAGCATGCGGGCCCATCATAGTTTGTACACATGATGACCTTGCGATGACCTTGACCTAATTTATGACAGGGTCAACTTTGGTACGTTAGGCTTTTATATGGGAAAATAGTTAAACAGTGGATTTCTCAGAAACTATTTAAGTCTAAGGTACAATACTTGGTATACATAGTCAACTAAATGAACGAATGAAGATATTATGAATTTATGTAACTAAAGGTCTAGGTCATTCGGTCCGTCCATTCGTCGTCAAATTTTCAAACATCTTCTCCTCTGAAACCGCTGAGCCGATCAATGCAAATTTCATATGGAGTCTCAGTGGGATGGGGGGACGAAAGTTTGTACGCGGGGTTTGGGTCATGACCAAGATGTCCGCCATGCCCATATATGGTAAAAACTTTCAAAAATCTTCTTCTCCAGAACCAAAAGGCCTATGACCTTGAAACTTGGTATGTAGCATTGGGCATGCGGGCTTATCATAGTTTATACAAATAATGACCTTGGGATGACCTTGACCTAATTTATGACATGGTCAACTTTGGACGGACGGACATATACAAAACTATATCCCTCCGCCTTCGGCGGGGGATAAAAATATTATAGTATCACTGAGCTGAAATCGAAGTAAGACATAAGTCTTTGTTGAAAGAAGTATTTTTAATCTAAATGCACCTCCGTGAGAGATCCCTTTTATAATGAAAATGTGCCTCTTCCGCCATTTTTACAAAGGGGATCAACTTCTGTGAATTCCGCTTCAAGTTTTCCCTAGTTAGAAATCCTCTCTGAAAGATGTTTGCTCTTAAATGAAAGCATTTGCAGAGGAGTGAAGTCTTTCCTTTAGGAGTTGTCCCTCACAGAGAAGGAAGGCAAAAAAGCAGTGTCGTTATTTCGTCTTTTCGCATGGCGTCTTTTCGTCTTTTCATCTTTTCGCGTTGCGATATTTCGTCTTTTTGCATGGCGTTATTTTTCGCGTGGCGTTATTTCGTCTTATCGCATGGCGTCTTCTCGTCTTTTCGATGCGAAAAGACGAAATAATGTATTTCGTCTTTTCGCATGACGTCTTTACGTCTTTTCGAGGCGAAAAGACGAAATAACGCCATGCGAAAAGACGAAATAACGCCATGCAAAAAGACGAAAAGACGCCAGACGAAAAGACGCCACGCGAATAGACGACAAAATAAGTTTCAAATGGCGTCTTTTCGCATGGCGTTTTTTCGACATTTCGCGCTGAAATTTCGTCTTTTTAGCGTGGCGGGTTTCGTCTCTTCGCATTGCGTTATTTCGTCTTTTCGCAAAGCGTTTTTCGGCTTTTTGTATGGCGTCTTTTTGTCTTATCGTCTTTTCGCGTGGCGTCTTTTCGCAGCGAGAAGACGAAATGGCACAAACCAGCCACAATTTCTCAGAATGCAAACAAATTCCGAAACATTTTCTTATAAACGTTTCTGAATTTTTCGATGCGGTGGATTCATATGTCGTAATGGTATCGTTAGTAACGTCTTTCATGAATGGATAGGGTTTGTCAGGAGGACTTTGGCGTATGAGCAGTCGCAAATATTATGTGTATAGACACAAGTCCATGTTTTCTCACCAGTTTTACAAAGGGAAACAACTGTGATTTCCTTTTTAGTACCCTGGACATCGTAGCCCTTCTAAAATTATGGTTAACTGTTATAAATTCTTTTCGTTTAAAAGTTAACTCTGATTAAGAAGGAAGGTGAGAGAGTATGATGCAATTGCTTCCCCTGAAAGTGTGCCTGTTCATCTTAATTCCATACACTTTTATATCAACGGGCTGCGAAAACTGCGGGTTTTTTTTTTACATTGTTTGGTAATTAAAATAAAAATATGCAAATACAGTTTCTATGGAATCACATTGCATACTTATTGCGTTGTGACAGCTCACTTTGTCATCATCTCAGACTTCAATACTTGTTATAAGATACTCGAAGCAGGAAGATCCTGAACGATAATGTTACATCTTTGGTGCAGAAGGTGCTGAATATTCTATTCTGAAAATTTAAAGTAATAAGCCGATTTCAGAATAGCTAACATCGCTCTATGTGGTTTCGATACGGTGCATTTTTAAGTCAGACTGGCCCACTCTTATACCAAGTAAACAAAGATGGACGGATTCTGTTCAAACGTAGTCTGAATGACCCTTCCTGTAATCATTTTAGCTCACCTGAGCCAGTGGCTCCGGGGCAGCTTACGGGGCAGCTTATAAGATAGGAAGGCTCCTGCGTCCGTCGTCGTCCGTCAACAATTCCAAACGACTTCTCCTCTGAAACCACTGGGCCGATTGTAACAAACATTTCATGTAGAACCTCTAGGGGGCAGGTAAACGAAAACTTGTTCAAACGGTCCTGGTCATAGAGCCAATATGGCCGCCACACCCATATATGGTAAAAACCTTAAAAAATCTTTTTCTCCAGAACCAATAGGCCAATGGCCTTCAAACTTGGCATGTAGCATCAGGTACGCGAGTTTTCACGGCAAGGTCAAATTTGCTTTCTGGTGTTTTTTATGGGAAAAGCTTAACATAATATTTCTTGGAAACTGTTTAAGATTTTGACCTGGAAATAGATGTATACAGTGATCTTAATGAGTACATGGAAATTTATGCGTATAAGAGGTCAAGGTCATTCTTTGACCTTTGACCCTGGTCTGTCATATTTTGTTAATTTCATACATTTCCTCAAAAGTCGCTGGGCCAATTGTAACCAAATTCATGTAAAGGGGGGGGGGGGGGGACGAAAATGTGTTCAAACGGTCCTGGTCACATGACCAACATGGCCGCAACGCCCATATATGGTAAAAACATTTAAAAATCGTCTTCTCCAGAACCAATAGACCGATGGCCTTGAAATTTAGTATGTAGCATCAGGTATGCAAGTACTACCAAGATTGTTCAAATTATGACCTTGGGTTGACCTTGACCTTTTATTACGGTAAGGTCAAATTTGCTTTGTGGTGCTTTTATATGGGAAACTGCTAGAACGTAATATTTCATGGAAACTGTTGAAGATTTTGACCTGAAAATTGATATATACAACCATCTTATTGCGTACATGAAAATTTATGCGTACAAGAGGTCAAGGTCATTCTTTGACCCTGGTCTCTCATAATTTGACAATTTCCCACATCTCCTCAAATGCCAATTGTAACCGAATTTCATGTAGAGGCTCTGGGGGGCAGGGGAACAAAATATTTGTTCAAACGGTTCAGGTTACATGACCAACATGGCCGCCACGCCCATACATGGTAAAAACCTTTAAAAATCTTCGACTCTAGAACCAATAGTTCGATGGCCTTGAAATTTAGTATGTAGCATTGGGTACGCGAGTACTACCAAGGTAAGCGAGTACTACCAATATTGTTCAAATTATGACCTTGGGTTGACCTTGACCTTTTATGCGGCAAGGTCAAATTGGTGTTTTTATATGGGAAGCTGCTAGAACGTAAGATTTCCTTGAAACTGTTGAAGATTTTGACCTGGAAATTGGTATATACAGCTATCTTATTGAGTACATGAAAATTTATGCGTACAAGAGGTCAAGGTCATCCTTTGATCCTGGTCTCTCATATTTTGACAATTTCACACATCTTCTCAAAGGCTACTGGGCCAGTTGTAACCAAATTTCATGTAGAGGCTCTAGAGGGGCGGGGTAACAAAAATTTGTTCATACGTTCTTAGTCACATGACCAACATGGCCGCCACGCCTATATATGGCAAAAACCTTTAAAAAATCTTCTTCTCCAGAACCAATAAGCCGATGACCTTGAAACCTGGTGTGTAGCATTGGGTACGCGAGTACTACCAATATTGTTCAAATTATGACCTATGGTTGACAATGACCTTTTTACGGCGAGGCAAAATTTGCTTTTTGTAGCTTTTATATGGGAAAATGCTAGAACATAAGATTTCTTAGAAACTATTGAAGATTTTGACCTGAAAATTGGTATATACAGTCATCTTAATGAGTATATAAAAATTAATATGTACAAGAGGCCAAGGTCATTCTTTGACCCTGGTCTCTATTGTGACAATTTCACACATCTTCTCAAAAGCCACTGGGCCAGTTGTAACCAAATTTTATATAAAGTCTCTATGGGCTGAGGGATTTAAAATTTGTTCAAACAGTCTGGGTCACATGACCAACATGGCTGTCATGCCCATTTATGGCAAAAACCTTTACAAATCTTCTTCTCACGAACCAAATGATCGATAGCATTGAAACTTGGTATATAGCAGGTACTCAGGTACTTGAGTACTGTCAAGATAGTTCAAATGATGTATTTGGGCTGACCTTGGCCTTTCTTATGGCAAGATCAAGTATGGGAAAATGCTAGAACATAAGATTTAGGCAAGTTTAGAAGATTTTGGCCTAAAAATTGGTATATACAGTCATCTTAGTTAGTACATGGAAGATTTGGGGGTACAAGAGGTATAGGTCATTCTTTGACCTCTGACCCATGTCTCTCATATTTTGAAAATCTAAGACATCTCCTCAAAAGCCAATGGGCTAATTGTAACCAAATTTCATACACAGCCTCCAGGGGCTGAGGGAATAAACATTTATTCAAGCAGTCCAGGTCACATGACCTACATGGCTAACATACTCAGGTGAGCGATTCGGGGCCTCATGGCCCTCTTGTTTTTAGCTCGCCTGAACGAAAGTTCAGGAAGAGCTATTGTTGTCACCTTGGCGTCGGCGTCAGCGTCGGCGTCCGGATTGGATGTTTTGGTTAAAGTTTTTGAAAGACCTATATCTCCTTAACCAATAGATGGATTCTTTTGATACTTGCACTGTAGTTAGATATTGGTCCAAAGTTTAACAGGGTACCACCCCCAACCCACTCAGTGACCTTGATGTCAAGGTCATGGACTTAGAAAATTGGGAGTTTTTTGGACTGGATGTTATGGTTAAAGTGTTTTAAAGCCCTATATCTCCTTAACCCATAGATGGATTCCTTTGATACTTGCACTGTATTTAGTTATTGGTCTAAAGTTTTCCAAGGTACTACCCCCACTACCCTCAATGACCTTGGTGTCAAGTTCCAGAACTTAGAAAATTGTCTTTTTATTGATTGAATGTTTTGGTTAATGTATTTTGGAGACCCATATCTCCTAAACCCATAAATGAATTATTTTGATATTTGCACTGTAGTTAGATATTAGTTCATAATTTTACAGAGTACTACCCACACCCCGCTCAGTGACCTTGATGTCAAGGTCAGGGACTTAGGAATTTTTTTTTAAGTTTTCTAATTGCATACTGATTCATAATGCTTGGCAGAGATATAGTTTACACTGGAACTGATGTTAGACACAGTTTTGTGTTTTTACAAAGTACTATATACTTACCACATTTGGATGATCTTTAAGTCAAGATCATCGACATAGAATTTTGTCTTATAGATTTTGGTTAAAGTTTTATATTTATGAAGACATAATTTCACAGTGCCACGATGGACTCAGTTGATACTAATACTTGGACTGATGTTAGATAATGGTTCAGGGTTTTGATACACCCTGCACCCCCTCCCTCCCCCCACCCCCTACCTAAGGTTCTTTGACCTTAAGCTCATGGACTTTGAAATTTCGTGTGGATCTTTTTAATTTTAATTATATTTTAACACTTATTTCTGAGATAGATTTTGTTTATAAATGTGTGGTATCATTATGGACATGCTTGCCTGAAGTTTTATGCATAGCAGTACACACCACCATAGCGACTGTGCGATGGGCAAGCACCAGTTGAGGCGAGCTATGCTGTCAGGCGACAGCTCTTGTTGTATGTACTTCTTTTTGAAGAAGAAGAGGAGGAGGAAGAAGAAGAAGTCTTTTGTTTGCCTCTTCATAGGTCAGTTGATGTTCGAGGCCATCCTCCACCAGACTTACAATAAGTCATATAAGACCCTTGTGCAAATAATTTGGAAATACAAACTTTGTTGAATTTAGCTATCGCGTCATAGCGGACAGTGTAACTTTGCTTAATTCTATGTTGTGACGACAAGATAAATTATGTCCCCCCACCAAAGGTGAGGGGGACATATTGTTTTCAGTGCGGATCCCGTCGGCGTCGGCGACAGAATTACGGCCTTTTGAACTTAGTCATTTTAGGCAACTTTTTACATTTGTAGGGTGTGGAGTTTGTGTAATCAACTCCTCCCTCAGTTTTCAATCGATATTTTTGAAACTTTGCATACATGTTATGAACATATTGGAGATGTGCATGTGGGTTTTTGTTGGAGCTAGATCTAATTTTGACAGAATTATAGCCTTTTGAACTTAGTCATTTTAGGCATATATTTGCATTGTAGGGTAAGTACTTTATGTAATCAACTCCTCCAACAATTTTCATTGGCTGTTTTTCAGACATTGGAGACATGTCAACTTGTGGACATAGTGAATATGTGCATGTTGGTTTTGATAGGATAAAAATAATTCTGAAGGAATAATGGCCTTTTAAACTTAGTCATTTTGGGCTGCATTTGCACTGTAGGATGTAAGTTTGTGTAAAGTTTTCAGTGGATTCTTTGTAAATAGCATTTGTGCTTGAAAGGTGCTTTAGGGATGTTCACATGTCCTGTGATAGGCGCTGTACGGGGGCATCATTTGTGTCTTACAGACAAAATTTTCTAGTTATTCATTAGAGGACAGAGGTCTCTCCAGACCATTAAGGCATGTCGCTTGCAACATGCCTTCCTCTTTAAATTACCTTTGCAACAGGTCTGTATTTTCAATTAAAATTTAATAAAGTATTATTTTCATTTCTCAGCCAGTAAAGTTGTTTTAAATGCAGCAAGGATCATCAATTATAACGTAAATTTAGGCTAATTTTGATAAAAAAATTGCCATATTAAGGATTTTAAAACTTGATCAACAAGTCAAAATCCGAGTTTTGTCCTTAAAGCAACATGGCCTCTGAACTCGGGAGAACATTGGAGGGGATGGGCTGGTGGGGGACATCAGTTTTTCTCTGAAAAACATTTCTAGTTTTACAGTATATAAATGCAAAGAAGGCGTATGACTATAAGAGCTGATTTCATTATACTGAAAATGCAAATAATTGTATAGTCAGTCCACCAAACACGGAAACGTGAGACACATAAGCGAACATAGCTTATAATACAGTAAGGAAACATATGGTACATTAGAAAAAAAAACATATGATACATAAGGAAAATATCAGCAACTAATTCTTCTCTTTTTTTCCGAAATACCCCTGAGTTATGCCATGAAATATTGCAGGGACCAGCAAGCCTAGGAACATGTTGCGGAGCCAGCGTCCGGACAAACATGTCCCCAGCACCAGTCCCTGCAGCATTTCATCAAGCACACAAACGACACATTCAAGTTAATATAATTATCGAGTAGAAAAAAAGGATAAATAAACAATCCACCAAACAAAGGATCATGGGCTCATAAACGTAAATATATCTTGATAGTACGTTAAGATAAATATAACATGGAACTTGTATGCCACTGCGATAAGATAAAAATGTCTTAAGTCCGGCTTTGGGACATTGTTAATTGTGCTACATCGACGATAAACTGTATTGTTTAAGTCGAAATATATCCTTTTTCTTCTTATTAGTTGACCTAAATTATTCTGAAACATCCTGACACAAACTTTTTAGAAGTTTTGCTGCGGCAGCTGAATAGGTCTATGGGTACATCTCAATGTTTTGCGCCATTTTTAGCGTGTCTGAACGAAGTTCAGGAAGAGCTATTGCACTTACCCCGGCGTCGGCGTTGGCGGCGTTGGCGTTAAAGTTTTATGTTAAAGTGTTTTTATGTAATGGGCAAGGCGCTGTCAGGCGAGCTATCCTTTTCCATGAGACACGTCTTGTTACAAAAGTAGCCGCCTTTTGTGACTTCCTGTTTATGTTCGTGGGCGATAAAAACGTGCTTTTTGAAACCGGGTGCAGTCAACATGACATTGCCGTTTTTCGTTTGTTGATAATTAAAATGTAAATATGCAACAAATATGATCTCCACAAAATCACATTAATTTTCGTACTTATTATGTTTTGACAGCTTACTAAATGTTATCTCAGAATTAAATACTGTTTACCAGTTACCCAAAGCCGGAAGATCCGGAATGATAGTGTTACATCTTTTAGCAGATTCACCACCAACCGTCCCGACATGACCATAGCTGTTTACCGTGGACGTTAAGCATCAAATCAATCAATCAGTAAATTCGTTTCACCAATGGGCCAGCCAGCGCCGACAGAAAAATTCTCTTTGTCAATGCAGCGGTAAATAAGTACCTTTATAATCAAGGAAGGAAAACGGCAGCGAAAAAAGGGGGATGGGCTCCTGTTTTCATATGCCGTGCCCAAGATATGGTGGGCCTTTGACACTCACAGCAGTTTTAAAACTTTTAACACTGCCCCTCGCCACAAAGTTACGGGAAACCTTTACCTACAGCATGTCTAATTATTAGCGGTCGTAAGCATATCTGAGTCTCTGTAATGCCCTGGCACTTGATACTTTACTTGTGTTTGCATCTAACTACTGCAAGTCATCGCCCGCAGATCCAGATTATAATGTCCTGTTTTAGCAGAAAATTACAACTTGGAATGTTTCGGGGTTTGGATACCATAGGGAACTTAATGCTTCAATATGGTGGAAACTACCTATAGCGACTTACGGGTTCATCCGAGAGTTTACCTGTTCAAATAATGTCAAGCGTTACATGTATATGCAATTACATAGATGTAAAGTCAGATGATGGTGACAATTTCATTTTCATGTAATCTTCATCATTTTACTCTGATACAGTATTTCTAACGGACGAGCAAACGTAATAAATGTTATACCATTTAAAAGGTTATCTATTGAGTATTTGGAAGATAAAAAGAAAATCTTCATTTATGAGACTTAAACTTAAATCATGACACCGTTTTGAAATACCAAACAACGTCAGTTTTTACGCTGTAAGACGTTGCAACGCACTCGCATTTTCAGCTTAAATTGAATACCAGAGCTCAAAAACCGATAAAATTTTCACCGTCGATGTGAGTGAAGTAATATAAACTAACATCGGAACGCCAACAAGTTAAGTCTTTCCGTCTAGTAGAAAACTCAAGATTAAGCGATTCAAGAAAAAAGTAAACTTCAGATTTTTGGCATTAAAAAGCGGCACCCGACGAAGGTAAAGGGGCCACTAAAGACCAATACGAAGCAGAAGTGAGTAGAAAATTTAATGGCATTCAATACCTATTTTGAATTTTTGAACTGTGAAATCAGCCTTCGGAATGTATAATCCGATTTAAAGCAATACCAAATTTTCCAAATCTAGCAGTTTTGTCCTCAACGCCAGATTTGTTTATTATGCATACTGGGTGGTATTTTCTCAGCATTAAAGTTTCATCAAAATTTAATACAAAGTAAATTTAGATCAGGCGGACATGAAATACCTATTCCGAACGAATAGTTCTTTCAGAGAGCCGATGTAAAATACGAATAAGCAAATCTAGCGGTTTTGTCCGCAACTGTATTTGTACGTTGGTTACATTTTATTAAAATCAATGGATGGATGGGTGACTTGCGATTTAACGTCCTTTCCAGCAATATTTCAGTCATATCAGGACTATGTGAGGTTGATAATGAAAGGATGTGTGCAATGCAGAACCGTATACGTTTGAAAAGATTCTCGCCTCAAGCGGGGATCGAACCTGGGACCGCAGGCCAGCGCCTAAACTACTGAACTACCGCGGCTCCCTATTGAAATCAAGCAAAATCGAAAGTTGTCCCGAAAATCAATAACCTAATCAATAATTCTGCTAGCAATTGCAGTTGGCAAATTCACATTTAATGAGTATTTATTCAGGAAAATATTTGAAGAAATTCGCTGTGGCCGTTGCAGTGAACTGGCAACAGAGCTCAAAATCTGACGTTTTCTGACGTTACGCTAATTGTGACCAACATCTGACGTTACGTCATAGGAATATAATGTAAAATGTGAAATTAAAAACATTTATGATATTACGACAGTTTTTTATAAGTTATGATCATAAACTTCAGTTTTTGTCCGTTAATATGGTATCAAGATATATAAAATAACTTCATGTTTTGATTCTTCCATCGGCTTTTGAAGTTTGAAGCTACAATCACATGAAATTATATAAGAATAACGTCGAAAATACCTAAGAAGCTATGTTCAGCCTAAAATTTGAAAATGATCGGATTTTCTATAAAACTATTATAAATTATCAGCACTGAGAGATTTTTACAAGATTTACATTGATGTAATTTACTGTGAAATAAGTATATAATAAGTTTCTTCCATCGATCTATAAACACACAGAAAGTCGCGTTTCGAAACAACTTCGCTCATAATAGTTTCAAATAGTTTAAGTCCAAATCCGCCACACCACTTCATTTCTTGGTATTCGTGTTTTGTTTATGTATTTATATATGTGCTTTTATGATCTAACTAAGAAAGGACGAATATTTATATTGTCTTATTAAGAAAGAAAGAAGGCAAGAATTAATAAACGAAAGAAGACAAGAAAGAATAAACGAATGAACACAAGAAAGAAAAAAGAGAAAGAAGTCACGTTATTCCTACGCGTGACCATCAAAAATGAACAGACAGTTGATCGACTATTTGTAGTTTTAAAAAAATCCCTTTATAAGCTAAAAAAAGTTTGCAAACCAATAATTAGATATATTTTGGTAATGTTCGATCAATTTAGTAATTATTTTCCTAATTGCTAATTTTTCGCTAACATTTTTGATTGAAATTTATTTGAGTGTGGATGGGAGTATTTATCAAAGAAACCGAACTATGTTTTGTGTATCCCAGGGTAGAATCTTTTAATTTATGACTGTTTTAAGTGAAGCTAGAAAGGAATATTGAAAGATATTTTTTGTGCTTTTTTTTTTTTTTTGCTAATATGAGTACTTACGATAATAAACCTGTGCATCTGCAGATCTGCAGAAACTTATCACCCTCTGATATGTGCAAACTGACAAGACTGAACAGTGTCTGATCAGTTTGCGCAAGCTGATCGGAATTTGTTGACAATATACAGTAGAATTAACATGCTTATTACGCGAGGATTAATCGATTATCGATCATAAAATCCGATATTACCTCTTACCATGGCATGCATGAGCTTCTGCAATGCCAAAAGCCTTGAAATTTCACCTATGTCTGCATCCTACCACTTCAAGATGCACAAAGCTTTTTTTAAACGTCGTCACGTAGATAGAACACTTTAGGGTTATTTTGGTATAGTACTAAAAGGCAAGGTATAACAATAAGCACAAGTGAATAAAATCTTATTTGACTGTTGCTAATTTTAACCAGTCTTGTCGATCTTAACATTAAACCTTTCAACGTAGTCGGTGAAAAATGAAAAAAATGCACAGTCTGCCAGATCGGCTTTTATCATTAACGATGCAGTTTGCATCATCTTGAGTCGACATGACCATACTTCATGAAAAAGGTGTTAGTTTACTTTGCCTTGGAACATGGTCCTTACTATTGGTGTTAGTCTTATTTTCATGACCGACTTGCGGTTAACGACACATAGTACCCTTTTGGTGTTAGTGCACATGTCCGTCAGTCTGTTAGATTGTTCGTTTGCTGTATAATTTGTTTGTTTCTTGCCATGTCTTGCTGTGTTTGATATTGTAGGGAAAGGGCTGTAACTATTATTGTGAGAACTTGTAGCCCAATCCCAGTGTATATAAAGGCAATAAAATACGTTTAATCTACTCCAGTTCGTTTCAGGAGATGACTTACATATAAATCCTGTATTGCTTCACTATTATCATATGTATGTATAAAATCTTTGAATAAAATATTGTTTAAACCAATCTAATTCATTCGTCCATTCGGTAAAAAGACAATACCCAGTCCCTTAAAACTTTACTAGCGCATGCAGATTTTGTAAAAACCAGGGCCCATCGTTAGCGTAACGAAGTCGTTAATTAAGGACTCTTTTTGTCATAATCTTCATCTGTACATGAAATCCAGTGTGATTCATATATTTTGCAAAACAAAATTGGGGAACTTTTGCACTGCAAAAATTCCTCAGTCTTTCTCAGAAAAAGAGACCGTGTTTTTGTGCAAAATGCATTTACAAAAAGTGCATTAAGTAACAACATTTCGTTAACTTGTGACATCGCTAGTTTTGAACAACCGGGCGCAGATTGCATTTACGAACACTGTACGTCTTATATTCTTGTAGTCGGATGCATATCTGGGGTATTTTTTAAACGTTCGAGTGCATGCATCTAACCAGTCTTGTGACATGCTTTTGCAAAGTCAAACGGAGAGGCGCCGTGATCTAGTACATAGAAGCACCCGGCTTTGACGCAGAAGGGGCTGAATCTTCTGTTCTGAAAATTAATGTAATTAACCGATTTCAGAATAGCTAACATCGCTCTATGTGGTCCCGATCCGATACACTTTTGAGTCAGATTGGCCGGCACTTATACCATGTAAACATTTTTAAAAACAAAGATGAACGGATTGAATCCAAACCTGGACTGATATCGGTACGATAAGAAAATAACAAAATGCCGAAGCTTTCTTCTCAGTATGTAAACGAATTTCGAAATATCTTGTCATAAACGTCTCTGAAATTTTCGATGCGGCGGAGTCGTATGTCGTAATGGTTACGTTAGTAACTTCTTCCGTGAAGGGGGAGGATTTTGGCGTATGAGCAGTCGCAAATTTAATGTGTATGGATACAACTCCATGTTTTCTCATTATTTTTGCCAAATGACACAACTTGTATGATTTACTTTCTAGTACCCTGGACATCGTATCCCTTCAAAAGTGGGGTTAACTTTTAGAAGAAAGAATTTGTTCCTACAGGAGCAAATTCTTTTCTTTAAAAGCTAACTTTGATTAAGAAGGGAGGGAAATGAATTATGGTACAGCTGTTTCCGCCGTAAGTATACCCAATTATCTTAATTTCACAGACTGTAATATAACGAGATGCAGTCATGCTGTGAAAATGGCAGATTTTGCGTTTGCTGGTAATTACACTGAAAATATGCAAAATTAATGTTGTTTCTATAGTATCCCATTAAATACTTCTTGTGTTGTGACAGCTTACTTGTTAACATCTCAGAGTTAGATACTGGTTATAAGATACCCAAACCAGGAAGATCCTGAATAATAGTGTTACATTTTTGGCGAAATAAACACATTTTGAAAATAAATTAGCCCGCAAGCTAACAAATTCACCAGTCTTGAAGCGTTGCTCTTTCAGTTTGAACGTAAACCAGAATGCAGCGCCATATGGTGTACTCATTGTGCGTGGTTCTCATGTTAAGATGTATTGCTGCCCATGGCGAAGATGGCATCGAACAAAATAATAATGAAGTGGTAGGAAGGTCTGGGAATCTCGATTTACGGATAATGGTGAACCTTTTTTCTACCTTGCAAAGTGAAATCAGAGATCTCCGAGCAGATATAAAGGAAATGGGGGAAATAAACACTAAACATAAAACAGAAATATCGGAGCTTAAATCTCAGTTTAAAGATGTCGATATTGCTAAACTTAAGGAAGATATCGAGTTTAAAGATGTCGATATTGCTAAACTTAAGGAAGATATCGATCAGCTAACGAAAGAGTATAAAGACAAGCCGAAGACAGTTTATGCACAGGTTCAGCTCCTAGGATATAATACCTTGACTGCTGGTGCAAGAGTAAAATTCACTGGAACGATTGCCAATATTGGAGCGGCCTACAAAACAGCACAAGGTTACTTTGTGGCACCATACGATGGAACGTATCTCTTTACTGCCAATTTGTGTATGAAATTAAATAACTATGCCGAATTCCGTATTGTACAGGAATATAACATCCTGTCTGAAGGATTCGCTGGAAACAACGCGTGGCACGACTGTTCAAGTGCTACAGCGGCGACTTACATGCGAAAGGGTTCGAAGGTTTGGATCGAGTTAGACCGAGTTTACGGAGGAGTGATAAGCAGCCTTCAAGGGATGCCATCTTTCACCGGAGTCTTTCTAAATAGCTTTAAAAAGCCATGATAAACTGTTTTACGAGGGTCATCCAATGAATCTTGCAAACGCCGTCATTACTGTTTTATTAATTGAGGTAGTGTAATCAAATTACACCATTAACATCTTATGTATATAATACACGTATATGCTAAAAATCATACATGTGACATTCCTTTCTCAGATAAAGTAGGATTTTGATAGTAAGGGAGTAAGCGATACCGGCGATGAAATTGCACAAACATGACGTCTTTTAAAAGAGATGAGGAGGAGAAAATTCCTGCATATAATTATAATTCTTTCAAATTACAAGAATTCATGTTCTTAAGTAATCGGCTTATATTTAAGAACTCAAATAAGAGATAGTTATCATTTCATATTACCAAACAAATGTGGTTGCTAGGCAACAAGAGAATGTTTCAGAATTTTAGCAAAATTCTAGATTTTGACGTTTACCTCTGGTTTCTTAAGGCTGAAAACGATATTAAATAAGGCTTGAAGCTTATATTTTCTCTGATATCTACATTGCAGCATCTCGAGACTATTCTTTGATAACAAATTAATGGCAGTTTAGGAAACACTTCATCTGCTGTGAAAGCCTTTTCTTGATATACTCATTTTATATGATATTTTAGCTTCCCGAAAAACATTTTGATCTTCCTTTGAACAATAATAATATCTTGACTGACGGCAATATCTTAACCTTGTTACCGTGTATATATTTCAGTATTATATTCCGTATCTCCCAACAATCTTCAGATATTTACAAGCGTTCTGAACTAAGCTAGGGGATCTTAAACAGACAACTACAAGCCTCCGCCGCACCCATAATGGTAGTATTCTTCAGTTGCCTAGCAACGCCATTTGCAAAATCATGACGTTTCTGAAAATTTCTGACAGGAAATAAGGGAAGATGCAATGAACTAATGTGGATTGCTTGATTCGTTTTTAATTACCATTTGCCTAAAACTTGGCCATTTGCAGGACTTATTGGATGACCCTCGTACAGCTCTTAAATGGGAGAAATTATTGGTCAGATTATCTCCCTTAACCAAAAAGGAAAGTAAACATCTGCAAAGGGAGAAAACTATTAAAGGTAAAGGAAGTAATTTTCGCAAAACGAGGCAATTTGATTATCTCGTTTTGCAAAAAATTTTCTCCCTTTCTTGAATTACTGAAGACATTTTCATTTTCTTAATAGATGGATCATTATATCGTTTACATGCATATTGAACATGTCTTAGAGAGAGAGAGAGAGAGTGAGAGAAAGAGAGTTTTTCTTTTGTTAGTATTTGTAGATGTATTGTAATTGTTTTGGTCTCAAATTGCACTTTGTATATATTGTATGTTAATGTGACTTATCAGAGGGCCTCAAGGATGATTGGTTCGCCAATTGAGTTACCCTCTTCAAATAAAGACCTTACTTAATTACTTAATTGGTTAGAAGCGGAGACTCCCTTACTCTTATATAGCTCATTGCAACAGCACATGGTATTCACAAGATATTCTCTCTCTCTCTCTCTCTCTCTCTCTCTCTCTATGTGTTTTTTTTTAGGTGCAAGGCTCATCAGCGATCAGCCATGTCGGAAAACCAGGTTCTGGCGGGTGTACTCTTTGGAAGCCTCATGCGTTTTACATGGTATACATGAAGTTTGAAGACAGTAGTGCTTACCAGGCTGAGACGATACGCAACTTATTTTTATGTTTTTTTGTTGTTCTTTAGGATGTGCGCTTAACACCTTTTTTGCGTCTGCTGCTCATATAAGAATAGACTGTTCGCAGAATACAGAATTATATATACAAACATAATAGCATAAGGCCTGTTATTTACATTGTTAGAAGCAGTCAAGACAGCTGTTTGTATGGAACTGTTTTAGAGAGCTGACACTGGAAATAAGGACAATGATTGACATATCAGACAACCAATTATTCAACAAACAAGAGCTGTCGCCTGACAGCATAGCTCGCCTGAATTGCTGCTTTCCCATCACACAGCCGCTATGGTGGTGTGGACTGCTATGCATAAAACTTCATGCAAGCATGTCCATAATGAAAACACATTTATAAACAAAAGCTATCTCAGAAATAAGTCTTAAAATAAAATTAGAATAAAAGAAAATAAAATGAAATTTCAAAGTCCATGAGCTTGAGGTAAAAAAAAACAAAAAACTGACGGGTGTGTGTGTGTGTGTGGGGGGGGGGGGGGGGGGGGCTATGTGGACTACTTTGCATAAAACTTCATGCAAGCATGTCCATAATGAAAACACAAAAGCTATCTCAGAAATAAGTCTTAAAATAAAGTAAAAATAAAAAAAAATGAAATGAAATTTCAAAGTCCATGAGCTTGAGGTAAAAAAACTGACGGGTAGGGGGGGGGGGGGGGGGGGGGGGCAGAAATAAGTCTTAAAATAAAGTAAAAATAAAAAAAATGAAATGAAATTTCAAAGTCCATGAGCTTGAGGTAAAAAAACTGACGGGTAGGGGGGGGGGGGGCACAAGTATATATCAAAACCCTGAACCATTATCTAACATCAGCCCAAGTATTAGTATCAACTGAGTCCATCATCGTGGCACTGTGAAATTATGTCTTCATAAATATAAAACTTTAACCAAACTCTTTAAAACAAAATTCTAAGTCGATGACCTTGACTTCAAGGTTACCCAGTGGGGTAAGTATAAGGTGTTTTGTAAAAACTCAAAAAAGAGTCTAACATCAGTTCAAGTATAAACTAAATCTCTGCAAAGCATTATGAATCAGTATGCAATTACAAAACTTTAAAAAAGACAAAAATTTCCTAAGTCCCTGACCTTGACATCAAGATCACTGAGCGGGGTTGGGGTAGTACTCTGTAGATCTAACTACAGTGCAAATATAAAAAGAATTCATCTCTGGGTTCAGGAGATATGTGTCTTTGAAAAACTTTAACCAAAACATCCAATCAATAAAAAGACAATATTCTAAGTCCATGACCTTGACATCAAGGTCACAGAGGGGGGTGGGGGTAGTACTTTCGAAAACTTTAGACCAGTATCTAACTTTAGTGCAAGTATCAAAAGAATCCATCCATGGGCTCAGGAGATATTGGGCTTTATAAAACTTTAACCAAAACATCCAGTCCAAAAAAACACCAATTTTCTAAGTCCATGACCTTGACATCAAGGTCACAGAGTGGGGTGGGGGTGGTACCCTGTTAAACCTTAGACCAATATCTAGCTACAGTGCAAGTATCAAAAGAATCCATCCATGGGTTAAGGAGATATAGGTCTTTAAAAAACTTTAACCAAAACAATTCGAACGCCGACGCTGACGCGGACGCGGACGCGGACGCTGACGCGGACGCCGACGCCGTGGTGACAACAATAGCTCTTCCTGAACTTTCGTTCAGGCGAGCTAAAAAAAGTATAGATTCTATATCGTGAATTTTCTGAGTAAAATATTGACAGGAATACCGTAGTAATTAAACAAAGCCGTGATAAAAAAAACATTGGGGCACTGTAGTTTCTTCTTTAAGTACCATTTCGACAACTATGTTCACAGAGATATTGAATTGTCCGAACTTAAAATGTACATGAATAAATTTCGGACACGTTTGTTATAAACTGATAAAACCAGGATTATGTGTTTCTTTAAAACTTGGGGGTGGTCGGTGGAGCAATTGAGCTTGGTGACTTTCGGTGCCGGGGCGTCCTACTAATTTGCATTATAGTAGGGCAAAGACCTACTGCCATCTGTCTTGCAGTAGGTGCGGGTGGTGGTTTGGACATTTTTTCTATCGCCTATCATTTATCTCTTCTTTCTCCCTCTCTCTGGGAGACGGCCTGATATAGACTGAAATACGGTCTAAACCCAAACCATCCACCAACCAACAGGGGTGTTTAGCATGTGACCTTTTGGTTTGAAAAAATAATTAGTGAACTCCATAGGGTCTGGAATAATTTTATTAGCTTACAGAAGACATCAAAGCCATTTAAACGCCTTCTGTTCTGTGTACAGTACAGACAACATTAAAGCTTCCCATAATGCCATTCACCGGTAGGGGCGGTCCCGATCAGCCATCGTTCCCACGCCATTACCGCGGCATTACCATTCCACGCCATTCCACCATTCCATACCATTCCATTCCATCATTCCATATTGTTCTGGGAACGCCATTCCGGTTAATTCCATTTTTCGTTTCGTCCAAAAGAAAAATCCGGTTGTGGAGTAAAGCCTCGCCCTGTTAGCAGTCTCGTCAGGGTCTTCAAATTACCGTAAAATGCAAAAAAATGGGAAAGACATGCACGAATAAACTGTATAGACTCGAGGAACAGTCTGACAAGGTATTTCAATATTACCACACATCTTTTAATTTTGATTACACAACACCCTAAAGACCAATTATTGGAATTTTCAGATTTGAGATAAGAATTCACATCTTTCGTACAAGTAAAGGCGACACTGAACACATTTTTCGACATAGCACAATCATAATTACTGCGATGAGAGAATCATGTGATCAGGTGTAAGATTTGGGAAAGGGCATGTTTAATGGACATAGACTATGTGTTTTTCAAGCGTAAAATTATGCTTGCTGTAACATAATAGACCTAAAAAAGCGGTCTGATTATGGCTTCAAAAGTACCGTTAAGCTGAAACGATTAAGATATATCGGAACAAACCATATAGATTAAACTATTTAGAGCTGAGCTGTATGGACGCATAGGGTCTATTTGACCGGTAAACCCCGAGCATTGGGATTGGCATGCCTTCTTGAAGAGAACAGACGTACAGGAACAGTTTGATTATGGTGGTCCACAATGATATAAAGCTTCCGAAACGTTAGCCTTAAATGTACAGAATAAAAGAAGCAGTCTAATTTGATGGATCTAAAGCTCCGTAAAAAAGTATTGTGACAACAGGACAGACATCGGGCAAAACTTTGACAATTTTTGTACCGTAAAGTTCTACATACTGCGACAGACAGAAGAGATTCGACCGAGCTGTCTGATCGTGGTGTTAAAAAAATACCAAAAATCCTGGGACGGACACGTCTGATCAAGAAATATAAACCATGAAGAGCTGTCTATGCTTCAAAGGTACAATAAAATAGATACTGCATTTGGTTTAGGAATTGTCTCCGGGTACGGTACCGTATCCCTAGACCCTGGGTCTCCAGGTACGGAACCGTACCCCGAGACTCTGGGTCTCCAGGTACGGCAGTAAGTTTTCAATACTCTGTATATGTATTAAGTAGTTTTACCTATTTAATATAGTTAATCCATCAATAAAATTACTCGGACGGACGCTCGGCGCCCCGTTACTGCGGCTATGGATTCGTTCCGCTGAGGTGCGGGGCAACGTCGATATGAGAATTGAAATACTACTACTAATAAAATTACTCCTTGTAAAAAATGCATTGAGTCGTCATCTTGCTAAGGAAAATTATAACCTTCAAGTCCGTCATTTGCGTTATTTTGACTGATGTACATAAACTGCGAAAAACACAGCCGATGTGTATTATTTGATCGCCCGCTAATTGCACGCAGAAAATGACTTCTGAAGAGTACAAACAACTATCATCTTGTTATAATCTACACAAATAGACAATTACACTTATTTTAAAAAAGTATCCATCTTTTAATATTTCTGCAATAAGCAATGTAGACCAAAAACAGACGCCTAAAAAACGCATGCAGCGTTCTTAAATATGCCTTTCGTCAAACAAGTCATGTGTGCCAAGTGAAGTTCTCCAAGTGTTGTTGCACAACTTAATCGAAATAACATTGAGTATTCATTATTATATGTATTTATTTGTGTGCTTATGAAGGTATTATCGCTTTTTTTTAAACAGATATCGCATTGTGGGAATCAGGACAGCTCGGACCAAAGACAACTCGCCCCACAAAATCTCGGACCAGAACAATTCGCCCCAATTTTTTTTAAAACTTACCACCAGTCAACGCGTCTCATATCATAAGCTTGCCAAAAGTCAACTCGCATCAAATTATAAATACTCAGCCCAGATGTATCATGAGTATTTTTAAATGCCACTGAAAATGTACCGTATGACTTCATGTATATGCACTGACAAATTAACAATCCCTGACAAACAACTTGAAGGGATTTACGGTAATTACGAGCGTCTTTGTAAATTTGGTTTTAGCTGCCCCCGCCTTCCCCCCACCCCTTCAAAAAAATAATCACTAACATTACAGAAAGCCATATAATTGATTGAATTTCACCTCAGCGGAACGTATCCATAGCCGCAGTACTGGGGCGCCGTTCGTCCGTCCATTGAATAAAAACTGTTACTCATTGTTGAATTTTATTTTTAATTTGGACAAAACAGGTGTGAAAAACAACAATTATTGGTGTTAGCGCGAAACCGTCGTGTTTTTTTTTATGCCAAAAAAAACAAAACAAAAAAAACATCGTTTTGACCACATTATTCATTAATTATTTTTCCTAGCAAGATGGCGACTTAATGAAATTTTTACAAGGAGTAATTTTATCAACGGATTGACTATATATTAAATGGGTAAAATTACTTAATACACAGTATTGAAAACTTACTGCCGTACCCGGAGCCAATCCTCATAGGACTGTCTCCAGGTACGGTTCTGTACCTGGAGACCCCGAATCTCGGGGTACGGTTCCGTACCTGGAGACCCAAGGTCAAGGGATACGGTACCGTACCCGGAGACACTTCCTTTGGTTTATGACATTCATTTGACACTAGATTGGCAGACTGCATCTATGCCCATTTTTATTTATTTTTCTTTTTGAGGAGGGAGGGGGCGTGGAGCGGGGAATGAGGATTGGGTGGGGGCACAGGCTGATCTGTGAGTATGTATGTCATATTAATTTCCCAGTGTTGTTGTTTCCTCGATTTATCGTCACGGATAGTCCATCAGGGCTAACAGCCACGAGAGCATCATATCCGCCCTGTGTCGTTGTTTCTTCGATTTATCGTCACGGATAGTCCATCAGGGCTAACAGCCACGAGAGCATCATATCCGCCCTTGGGAAAATTTCTTTTCTGTTCTGTTTCAATTCTCGTAACGACGTTACCCAAGTGGCCCAGAGGTACGTAACCATAGTTACACACACCTGCCGCCGAGTGTTCCCAGTGCGGAAGCGCGCAATCAGAGTTTAAATCTGCGCCGTGTCGAGGAAAGTCGGTCTAACGGTATACACGAAACGGCATGTTAAGCCTAGCTCTGCATATGCGCAGTCCGTTCAGAGACTTTATGATAGCAGAAAAGATCGGTAATAAAAACAAAAATGGCTTTGTTTTACAGAAAGATGAGAGGCTACGGAGTGGACTCGTTAGTGCCTAGGGTTCTTCTCTACCTTACAGACGGGCGGGTCCATTTCCAACATCAGGAGTGCTTAATTTGACGTTTACTCTCTCGAATTTTCTATGTTGAATGCAAAATGTGTTCGCCCTAATGCGACGCTAAGATCAGAGACATCTGCTGTGAGGCGTCTTCATTGCTTGCGCTCTTTTGTGTGTTATGGGACGCTAGGCATCAACGAGTTAAATTTTAAATCAGAAAGTTGGGAAGGTAGTGAAGAGGTATATGGAATAGACTCCTGCATTGTATTTACATCCAATTTTCCAAAACACTATCACTATCCAAATTAAGAGTCTCACAATCGAACCGTCCATCGATAAACTTAAAAAAACTGTACGTTTATGCACTAAACTGACAACTGCGTCTTTGCCCCCGCTCCTACCCCATTTGCTCTAATTTTTAGGGTGAAGTCGTTAAGGTGTTCCAATATCTTACACTATCGATATTGGTGCCCAGATACCGTCGAAGTCTCATGAATTATTGTTTATTGGCCTCTTGTGTTACCCGGTCAATTTTACTCTAAATATTGGGACCTTAAATGGAGCACACAGATGGTGTTGTTTTAAAGTGTTTTGCCAATGGAATGAAAAAAATGGTCTTGTTTGTCTTTCTTGGATGGGGGAAGCGGGGGTGAGGATATTTCCTTTTGGGACCTTGGGTGCGGTATTTCCAGAAGTTTGCGATAAAATATATTTTTGTTATTTTTATTTTTTCCTCGTTTCTTTTCATGCAGTATTCAACAATTATAACGGGTGCTGTGATCAATAGCAACTCTAAATATTGACACACTATAACCTCTTAGAGCAAAGAAACGGGCTGAAACTTTGTTAGGAAAATAACAAACTTTGCAGGCCTGGATCAGACCATGCCGTTAGGACCAGGTTCTTCACTGTAAAATGAGCACACCAAGATCAGTCTGCTAAAGTGTGGTGTCTTCATTGATTCCCCTAAACTGATCCTGAATACACATGGTTTTGTCCACATGCTGGCCTAGAAATGCGTAGTTCGCATACTTGTCATGCAGCGACCGAGTGGTTAGCTCTCCAGACCACGGGGTTGCGTGTTCGAGTCTCGCCGGAGGCAAGATTTTGTCCGAGCCTACAAGGCGTTTTAGTGCATAGAGCCCTTCGATGCGATGTTGCTGCGTGTAACTTCCAGTGCCGGGGCGTCCTGCTGGTTTGGAACATTGTAGGACAAGGACCTACTGTGCTTGCAGTAGGTGCGGGTGGGAGTTGTTTGGACATTTTCTCTCATTTATCATTTCTCCCCTTTCTCTCTCTCTCGGAAAGACTGAAATACTGTCTCAAACCCAAATCAACCAATCAATCAATTTATATTTACCATCAAATGACTCCCAGTGCGCAGGTGCATTATTGTCGAGTCACGAAAAAAAAAGTTGCCTTCAGACATTGCATACTCATTATCCGCATCATATAAATAGAAATTAGATCATGCATCCAACTAGGCACACAACATTGAATCAACATTGATTCAACGTCATGACGTTGATTCAAAGTTGATTCAATGTTGATTCAATGTGGTGTGCATGCTGGATGGCTGACTGATCACAGTCCTTTCATTTGTATTTATCTGGCCAATGGGGGCAAGGGGCAGGTCGCGTAGCGCAGTCGATAGCGCGTCTGACTCAAAGGCCAGAGGTCCCGGGTTCGATACCCGGTCGGGCAACATCGACGTCACGACGTTGAATCAACGCTGATTCAATGTGGTGTGCATGCTGGATGGCTGACTGATCACAGTCCATTTGGCCAATGGTGCAAACGGCAAGCCGTGTAGCGCATTCGGTAGCGCGTCTGACTCAAGAGTCAGAGGTCCCGGGTTCGATACCCGGTCTTGCCACATACTTTCGCTCCTTTTTCCGCTGATTCAAGAAGAGCAATTGCCAGTTACTGGCGAAAGTATGTGCACTTAGTACTGGTTAACCGCTTATATTAGGAGGTCTAAGCCTGCCCAGAAATAGTGTGGTTAGGTTAACTGACCGTCCCGATATGACCATAGCTGTTTACCGTGGACGTAAAGCAACAAAACATCAACAACAACAACTCAAATAAATAAACACATAAATAAATAGATAAAAGGTAACCCCAAACCGTTGTTTGTTAAGTCGTGCTTGTTTAAGGAGACAACACCCAGCAGGCACATGACGTTGAAATGACGTCGTACTGACGTGGATGCGACGTCATGACGTCGTATCGACGTCAGTATGACGTCATATCAACGTCATGTGCCCGCTGGGTGCAGTCCCTGAAAGCATATCAGGTACGCTTCTTCACGTATGTTGTGTAAAACTTGAACATGTACAGCTTTGCCGGTTTGGTGAAGCTGGCACCGCCGACGACGTTGGGTAACTGCAATCACCGTGGCAATCACCTACCATCAACCTGCTGCCACTGAGAGGTGATGTGGTTGGGCAATGGTGCTAGATGACTCTCAGTGCAGAAGCGTCCTACTGATTTGGATAAATAGTAGGACAAGGGCCTACTGTGCTTGCAGTAGGTGCGGGTGGGGGCTGTTTCGATAGTTTTTCTCTCATCTACCACATCTCTTTTCATGTTCTTTCTCCTGCCTCCTTTCTTCTTTATCGAGAGGGCTTGATATATATAGACTGAAATACTATCTCAAAGAGCAATTAAACCCAAAACAAACAACCAACCAAGGCTCCAAGTTTATCCAGGACATGACAAAATCACAGTTCCCCGAAGAGAACCCCAATTCATAACGGACACATTTCCCCGAATGGAGCCTCATTGTGTAACGGACAATAATTGTCAGTCAGCCGCGACACGAGAAAAAGGCATGTTAGCCAAGGGAAGACTCAGATCAGCCTAAGCAACAGTCCAGTCTGATCAGAGATTTCGCTGTGAACTTTAACGGTAGCTAAGGGTCAAAGCTATCTCAATGCCGACAGTGAAGACTCTGATCAGACTGGACGGATTCCGCGGCTGATCTGAATCTTCGCTTGGCGCATTTTCTACTCAGTTTGTGTGATGGCGCGGCTCAATTCTGTCAAATTTACGGGATTATCTAGTATCAATCCTTACTCTAAATACTGGGACATACTTTTATGGATGGAAGATCGGCGCCCCGTTACTGCGGCTGTGGATTCGTTCCACTGAGGTGCCGAGGGGGCGCGGGAGGGGGGGGGGGGGACGTCGATATGAGAATTGAAATACTACTACTAGGACATATTTACCCTGAAATCCAATGCTGGATTAATGACATGATTTAACTATTTTTTTTAACTTATTCGACTCGTATCAGAACGATGAGAGATGACCACGAAAAGCTGTTTGCAAAGGAATCCGTTTACGGTTGGACAGAATCCCGCTTCCAGCCATATTCGAACCCGGGACCGCTAGATGACCAGGTCGAGTGTGATACCGGGTCGAGCAAATTAAAGATGCTTCTAGAAAAATATGATTGGTGACTGGCAAATATTGTAAAGCTCTGATCCTGACTGCAGATATGTACAGGTCGGTCTGGGTTTGTACAGTTCGAATCTTTCCAGCACTTCATAATGTTTTTTTCAGTACTGCGCAGACGGGTTTGACACCCTTTGTATCAGTTTTTCAGTCATTTCAAGACGAAGGCAGAGTGCTATGAAGAAGGAACGTTTAGATTCGAACATGTGGCCCTGTTATCCGAACTCGAAGGCACGAATGACTCGGTCATGCGCACGCTTCGGATAGATGGATGACTTGCGATTTACGTCCTTTTCAACAGTATTTCAGTCATATCAGGACGATGTGAGGATGATAATGAAAGGCCGTGTGCAATGGAACCCAGTTTACGGTAGGAAAGATTTTCGCCTCAATCGGGACTCGAACCCGGTCCGCGAGATCAGTAGGCCAACGCTTAACCCACTGAGCTACCGAGGCTCCGCCCGCACGCTTCGGGCCGATGAGGGAATGAGTGAGATGGTGATAAATTAAGAAAAACCCAGATGCTGTACTCGACCGAAATCGAACCACGTGAATCGGAATCCGTGACCTATGAATCATGCGGAGAGCTTTATTCCGTTTTTGCCAACGGCCAACACGAGACTGCATTGCAATAGAATTTTCAATAATGGTCTTGCTTAACTTTTTTCGGGGATGCGTGGGGGGGGGGGGGGGGGGGGGAGGGAGGGGCGAGGCTACCTACAATGTAGCCAATTTGTTTTACTATAAAAGGCATTGACGGTCCTTTTCAACAACGGCTGGTTTAATTCGGGCCAGAAATGGGCCAGAACGGCATTGGAAGTTTGCGAGAAAATACGGACACACTGCGAAGATGCACCAGCTAATCTGCATGTTGGTAGTTTGCCGTAATACCCTAAAACATCAGTTTGTACCCAGTTTGTAGAAGCGGTCTTATCAGGGTTTGCACTGTAGTGATAAACGGCGGATGGTAAACTTTTGAAATAAATACGTAAAATCGATATTTGGTGTCCCAACATTTAACTCAACCCTATCAACTACAGTGACCTATATAGGTCACTGCTTGAAACACACCCGTATGTGTTAATATACTGTGTGTCATATACTACACATGAATATCCATTTGTTGCCATGACAACTGCCGGAGTTACGACCTTTCACTAGAGCTGCCAAGAAATCGAAAATTGACACCATTTGAACCACAACTCAGGGAACTGTGATTCCTTCACAAAGACTGTTAGGAGCCCCGATAGCTCAGTGGGTTAAGCGCTGGCCTACTGAACTAGCGGACTGGGTTCGAGCCCGGCTCGAGGCGAGAATCTTTCCTACCGTTAACGGGGTTCCATTGCACACAGCCTTCCATTATCATCCTCCCATTGTCCTGATATAACTGAAATACTGTTGAAAATGAAGTAAAATCACAAGCCATCCATCCTATTTTCAAAGACTGTTTTAAAAGCCACTATCAATGGGATTTCAATAGAAATTGGAAATCGTAACGGTTAGTGGGTGCGCAACAAATTTTCCAGTTTTGTTACCATGCAAAGAAAACAACTGACGTAACAAAAATGGTTTTGAAAAAACTTTGGAAAAGACTTACATGTACAGCAATAATAATGCCTTAAAAACGCCATATTTTTAATTCAAAGAGAGATAATCTGAGAATTTGAAGAATTTAAACCTCACATGTAAAGTCTGAGTACAAGATGTTGGCGCTTATAAGTGATTTTAGAGTTCCCTGCATTATCTGCACGATAAAAAATTAGTAGTGCACAAGCGCAGCAATGATAATATCGCCAGATAACTCGTATGTGGAAGAGGATAGGTTGACGATTTCCTAAGCATTTTGTTTCAAGGTGTCTCCGAAACATACGTGAGCCTCAGTTCACTTCAATATGCACTTTGTCGATTGGGGGGAGTCGTTGGGGGGGGGGGGGGGGGGGGGGGTTATGTGTAGTAGGAGATTCAGTCTTGAAACAATGCTGAAACAACTTTAATCCATCGTTGGTTTTCTTGAATCAATTTTGAATCAATCTTGATTCGCCCTCATGTGGTTAAACTAACGTAGATACAACGTTAAAGCGCTTCAACGCTGCGTGCGTCAGTAAGTCTGCATTAGCGAATGAATATACTAATGAAAATGTACCATGCAGGCCGCGCAGGCGTAGAATGGTCAACGCATGCGCAGTCTGTAGCTGTAGATAAGCGGCATGAATCTAGCCAAAGCATGCGCAGTCTATTTAGCGTATGCGCAGTTCGGACTGCACATGCAGTCTGGTCAGCACATGCGGAATCTGTCTAGGCCATGACTGAAATCGACTGTAGAAAATGTTTAATAGCTTTTTTGTTAGACATTGCACGCATCCTGGCCAGCGTATAATAGTTTGTTCAGGCCATGACTTAAAAAGCGCATGCACCCGCGCATGCGCTATACGGTCAACGCATGCGCAGTCTTTGGTTGTCGACAAATAACATACAGTCTGGCCAGCGCATGCGCATTCAGTATATGGAAAAATCGACTCGCTCATGCAATCTGGTCAGCGCATATGTTCTGGCCATGACTTAAATCGGTTGTAGAAAATGCCTGCTTTCCATCAGGGTTAACTGTTTATCAGGGTGCACTGTCTGATCAGGTCAAGTGCAATTTTCAATACCTAGGCAACCTGCGTAGGCCGTTCAATAGCGCGATGCAGTAGCTTTGGCCAGTTTACTACGGTAGTTTCCTTGCAGTTTCTAAGGAAACTGTCTCAGGGAATGCAGAGATTTGAAACTAAGAATAACTATTTTGATAAATGCAGCGTCAGGCCTTGAGGTAGACATTTACGTGACACAAAAGTGAGGTATAAACACATTAATAGGTGTATGGGTACAGCTTCATGTTTTCCATCATTTTCATACTAGGGAGCAACATCCAGTCTTCCTTCCTTTTTCCGGGAGGAGTCCCTTCCAAAGGGTGTCTATTCCTGGACAGAATTTGCTACTATGGGTGCAAATTCTTTGCTTTGAGAGTTAAAATAGTAGAGTTATCTGCCCGTGAAAATGTACCCATTTACCTTAATCCAGCCTTGCTGCATTAAACAAACAAACAAAATGTAAGTGCCCAAAAGGGATTAGTTTAAATCTATAAAATGGCTATTTAAAAAAAATATAAGAAGCAATGGTTCTGTGACTGCACAATTAAGGGGTCTTCTTGCATATGTGCGAACAGTAAAGACCGTAATCAGTCCGCGCGTCTATACTGTTTGACAAGTTCGAAACATCATTCAATCGGGTCATAAGAAATGTACAGTGAACATAAATGACACTGCTCAGACTGCTAAATGTGTGAGCACCAGCAAACTAAAACCACGACACGGACAGACTGGGTGCCAGGGGATTTTTGCTACGGATTTGTTACATTGAGCCTTCTGAGGAACATCTTTATAAAAATTATAGAAAAGAAAAGATTCTGTAATGTAAAACAAGAACAGACGCGACGGGATGCGGAGCATAGGTTTGTATATTGTAGGATAAAGAACTAACTTTCAATACGCTTGACACACAACGACCCTGAAAACGCCTCAAACCCCAGCCCCTTCCCGCTCCCGTCTTCAGATATGCTTTTCAAGCTAGCCAGCCCCCTCCCCGGGTCCCCCTCACTGGCTGATGCCACACACACACACACACACAATTTTCCAGCGAAGGGATAGCGTGTACACTTTATCAGTAAATATGACACAGCGTCCAATATGGAATGCGGTTTCCCCATTTGGGGCCTCTGTTTTACCGTTGACAAATATTTGCTCTTAATATTGGGCCATTCACTCTAAAAATTAGAGGATAGTACCAACCTCATCTCTTTTTTCATTCGCATGGAAAGTATACTTTGCCTTCTCATTTCTCATTCAGGCTGGTTTTTTCAGCAACATTCTGATCTGGATTATTCCCCTGAGCCAGACTGTGTATATTTCCAGTTGCCAAAGACGCATATTCTCACGCCATGTCAGATGTCACACGTGTTATCTGCACAGTGCTATACATTTCAGGACTAGCTTCTGCACTAAAGTGGAGAGAGAGAGAGAGAGGGGGGGGGGGTAGAGAGAGAGAGAGAGGATAAATGATCAAGCCATGCAAAATATATATTTGAAATAAAATATTATAAATTGATGAAACACAGCAGAATGAAGATAGCGAGCTATAGCCATTTTTTCTGGTCAGTGAGTGAGAGTGAGAGAGAGAGAGAGAGAAAGAGAGAGAGAGTAAAAATGAGGAATAGTGGATCAACCCTAAACAAAAAACTGCATCGCAGAATAATAGAGATAAAGCAAATGATTACCATTATGATGCGCTTACAGCGGGGTGAAAGAGAGAGAGAGAGAGTGGATAAATGATCAAGCCATGCAAAATATATATAAAATAAAATATTATAAATTGATAAAACACATCAGACTGAAGATAAACGATCTGTAACCCTTTTTGGCTGGTCAGAGAGAGAGAGAGAGAGAGCAGAGAGAGAGAGAGAGTAAAAATGAGGAATAATGGATCAAACCTAAACGAAAAAATGCATCGCAGAAGAATAGGTATAAAGCAAGTGATTACCATTATGATGTGCTTACAGCGGGGCGTAAGAGAGAGAGAGAGTCTGAGAGAGAGAGAGAAACATGTGGGATAATCGATCAAACCTAAACGAAAAAAATGCATTGCAGAAGAATAGAGATGCAGCAAATGATTATCATATATATATATAAAATAAAATATTATAAATTGATAAAACACATCAGAATGAAGATAAACGATCTGTCACTCTTTTTGGCTGGTCAGAGAGAGAGAGAGAGAGAGAGAGAGACAGAGAGAGAGAGCAAAGAGAGAGAGTAAAAATGTGGAATAATGGATCAAACCTAAACGAAAAAATGCATCGCAGAAGAATAGATATAAAACAAGTGATTACCATTATGATGCGCTTACAGCGGGTGTAAGATAGAGAGAGAGAGAGAGAGAGAGTCTGAGAGAGAGAGAGAGAAACATGTGGGATAACCGATCAAACCTAAACAAAAAAATGCATCGCAGAAGAATAGAGATGCAGGAAATGAATATCATTATGATGCGCTTACAGCGGGGTGTAAGAGAGAGAGAGAGAAAGAGAGAGAGAGAGAGAGAGTAAAATGTGGAATAACTGATCAAACCTGAACGAAAAATGCATCACAGAAGAACAGAGAAAAAGCAAGTGATTACCATTATGATTCGCTTACAGCGGGGTGTAACAGGGAGAGAGAGAGAGAGTAAAAATGTTTAATAACCGATCAAACCTAAACGAAACAAGACCTGCCACAGGGACAGGATAGCTCGCCTGACAGCGCCTTGCCCATCACATAAAAAACTTTAACGTAAAACTTTAACATTTTGCTAACGCCGACGCCAACGCCAACGCCGACGCCGGGGTAGTACAATAGCTCTCCCTGAACTTCGTTCAGGCGAGCTAAAATGCATCGCAGAAGAATAGAGATACAGCAAATGATTATCATTATGATCCGCTTACAGCGGGATGTAAGAGAGAGAGAGACTGACAGAGAGAGAGAGAGTAAAATGTGGAATAACTGACCAAACCTGAACGAAAAAAGCACCAAAGAAGAATTGAGATAAAGCAAGTGATTACCATTATGATTCGCTTACAGCGGGATGTAACAGAGAGAGAGAGAGAGAGAGAGAGAGAGAGAGAGAGAGAGAGGGTAAAATGTGGAATAACCGATCAAACTTAAACGAAAAATGCATTGCAGAATAATAGAGATAAAGCAAGTGATAAGCTTTATGATGCGCTTCCAGTGGGCAGTAAGAGAGAGAGAGAGATAGAGAGAGAGATTGAGAGAGTAAAAATGTGGAATAACTGATCAAACGTAATCAAAAAAAAATGCATCGCAGAAAAGAGATGAAGCAAGATATTTCCATTATGATGCGCTTACAGCGGGGTGTAAAACAAAGAGAGAGAGAGAGAGAGAGTAAAAATGTGGAATAACCAATCAAACCTAAACGAAAAACAGCATCGCAGAAGAATAGAGATAAAAGCAGGTGATTACCATTATGATGCGCTTACAGCGGGGTGTAACAGAGAGAGAGAGAGAGAGAGAGAGAGAGAGAGAGAGAGAGAGAGAGAGAGAGAGAGAAGATAAGTGATCAAAGCCATGCAATATATGTATATTTAAAACATTATATAATGATTTATTCTATTTGGTTAGAGAGAGACAGAGAGAGAGAGAGAGAGGCAGAGAGAGAAGTCAGAGAGAAAGAAAGACTTTGTGAAAGATAAGATCCTTTCGAGCAAAACTGAAAAAAACAAACAAACGGAGAACAATGCAGATAAGGAGAGTCGTTATCTTTATGATGCTGAGAGAGAGAGAGAGAGAGAGAGAGAGAGAGAGAGAGAGAGAGAGAGAGAGAGATGGAAAAGGTGAGTAAATTTTGATAAAATATAAATTAAAAGGAAAACGGAGACAAAAATTGATAGTTATCATTTTGATGTGATTTTTTATGTGATATGAGAGAGAGAGAGAGAGACAGAGAGAGAGAGAGATGCGAAATGCTCGACTGGATCATTCTGGGTCATAGATCATTATGTCTGTTTAATAAAGACAGAAAAAAACATGACTGTTTTTATGATTATTGTGCTCATTTGGAAAAAAAAAAAAAAAAAAAAAAAAAAAGCAGGAGATGTGATAATGATGATGATAATAATAATAATAATAACATTATTATTATTATTATTATCATTATTATTATAATGGAGTATCGTGTCTGTTTAATAAAATAAATAAAATGTGATTATTTTTATGATAACTGTGCCCATTCGGTAAATTGAAAAAATAAACAAGAAGCAGATGTAATAATAATAATAATAATAATAATATAATTGTTATTATTATTATTATTATTATTATCATTTGAATAATAATAATAATGATATTGATTTATCATAAGATCTTAATGGGAATATAAAATAAGAATGCGTGGCTTGACAATAGGGGCCAGGTGATATAATCCGATTATCAATTGGAGTGTGTATTACCAGGAAAACCTACACATCCCGCAAATTGAACCAACATCGATAAAATAACTTGTTGACTGTCAATCGATAACTCTTCTGAGGAGGCGTTGCATTTGAGAAAGTATTATGTAAGAGTGTGTAATGTGATACGTAATGTAATTATTTCGCCGAAAATATATCTAACAAAAAAAATATATAAGTAGGAGTGATACAAGAAAGAAGCAGAAAAAAATCTATAGGAAAAAAAACTAACAGACAAACTCTAGAAATCAATAACACATCAGCGAATATGATATAAAGTTGCTAAACTTGACAACGGCAGAAAAATGAATAAATAATTATTTCGTCCAATAATTGATGATCCGCTTTTACATGTGACCATTCCATTCAGCGGTCCCAATGGAATGGAATGGTCTGGAACAGCGGTGCGTTCCGCGGCGTTCCCGCGTCATTCACAGGGCATTCCCGAGGCGGTACCATTCAATTACCGTGGCGGTAGCGGTGAAATCCACTGGGTAGTTTGAATGATGTCTGTACTGTATATGTAAAATCGGGCAATTTATGAAATTTGTTTTCTCTTGAATTAGTGCCGCTGTAGTGCTTCGTGTATAACTCTACCAGTCCAGCAGGCACGTGACGTTGAAATGATGTAATTTCGACGACATGTGCCCGCTTGGAGTTTACCGTAACATAAAAAATCTAAAAATTAGGATGCCGAATAATACCGTTATTGTCCCAAATGTGGAAGAGTTTTGTTTTACAAAGCAGTAATGTGTCTTACAGATGCAGATGGAAAGGCAAACAGTGTAAACCCTGATCAAACTACTCCTTTAGGAGCAGTCTGGTCTGGGTAGGCACTGTTTGCTCTAATCTATCTGTCCCAATACTTTTATAGCCCGGTTTCATTCACCATTTTCTATTTCTTTTTCTTGAATAATTCGTATTGTCAGTCTGTCAGTTTCTAACTTGTATTTGATTCTGCCTTTATGCACCAGTCATTTTCAACCATGCGCCCCCCCCCCCCCCCCGGGACCAAGGAATAGCGGGGATATTGACTTTTTACTCTAGCCCTGGTATATGCCCTGCACTGTGGGGACATTTTTATGTCAAATCCCTGGTAAAGGTCTCCGCCCCCAGGGGATCATATAAGTATACAAACCCATAAGTATTCTGTCAACGTTTCGGGGTGAATTTCGTTAAAAACCCTCCTCTATTTTCCCTGCTGTTTTGCCGGGAATCAAAAGCCCGGCGTATCCACGGCACTGCCGGGCCCCCTCTAAGGTGCAAACACTGTACTTAAGCCCTGCTATGCCCCCGCTATCCCCGGCCCCATGGGGGCCATGGTTGCAAATGACTGGTGCATTACAGGAAGACTGAAATTTACCTTAGCTGACTGTCGCGCTTTAAAGCAAAGGGAAATTTGCAAAGTTTTGAATTTGTAATTTTCATTATGTATCTTTTCATTCATTAAAGCCATAACCTAACGTTTTCGATAGTTTCACTGTCTTCACGAATTTATGGGGTATGTTTATACAACAGAGTGACAATTTTCCTCCCCTTTTACAAAAGGAGACGGCTTTTGTGACTTCCCCTGCGCTCCCTTGGACTAGGAAACTCTTACATCACTTAGTATTTCCTATAAGAGTTAACTCCTTTTGAAAATGGAGGCAAAATCAAGATGACAGAGTTGCTTCACCGGATAGTATACCCAATCACCTAAAATCCATCAAATGTAATGACCATAGGTTTGGGATGAATGGATGGATGACTTGCGATTTTACCTCCTTTTCAACAACATTTCAATCATATCAGGGGATGATAAGACGGTTTGTACAATGGAATCCCGTTTAAGGTTGTTTAGATTACCGCCTCCATGGGTGTTGGGTTGTTATGATGAGAAAGCATGACTGCGCATGCTAAATAAACCGTGGTCTGAAACAATCCTGGCACATGATGCATACGAAGGCAACCAAGGTCGTCTTAATTTTGTCTTTGTCATTACTCAACTGATGGTAATAACATCCTTGAGATACCCGTTCGATTTATGCCTTAATCCTCAACGGAGGTAACACCCCTGGTTAATTATGTATATACATAGGCTGTTAAGAAACGAAAAAGAGTCATAGTGATGAAACGAAAAAGAGTCATAGTTACAAACGGCCTGATGACCAGGTCGTTTGGTATCTATGACTCTTTTTCGTTCCGTAATCAGGTCGCTTGGTAACTATGACTCTTTTTCGTTTCGTAACATGTCTCAAGGGGTGATAATCGCTAATTTGTGGTAAATAAAAAATGCTGAAAATACAACAGATTTTCCCAAAACTTAGCAGATGCCCTCTATATGTTGCTTTTCACAATTTAGAATCGCAAAATGAGAGACTTTGCATTGAGAGTAATAACCTATCAATCACATGTTCTGCCAGCCCTTTCACAAATTAACAGATTGAACGGTTGAAAAGAGTAGCTTGTTCTCAAATGTTCAAATGCGATATCCTTGAGATATTCAAGCTGCTCATGTCTTAAGGTGGAGATAATCACTAATTTGTGGTGAATAAAAAATTCTGCATAAAATGCTGAAAATACAACAGATCTTCAAACATTAAGCAGATGCCTTCTTTATATTGTTTCTCACAATTTAGAATTCCAAAATGATAGACTTGTCGATGTAAAAAAAAGGCTTAAATCCGAAAAAAGCAAAAGGTAACATGCGGCGCAACACTGCATGTAGTTCTTAATTTACTTTAATGCATTGAGAGTAATATACTAGCAATCATATTTTCCGGCAACCCTTTCACAAATTACCAGATTGAACTCTTTAAAAAAAGTAGCTTGTTTTCAAATGTTCAACTGCGATATCCTTGAGATACTCAAGCTGCTCATTTCCTTTTACGTCCGCCATACGACACTAAACACCAGTGAAGGTTATATAACTTCTGAAGAAAGAAACACATTGGTGAAACGAAATTAGCAGATCCGGTTTAATTCAGTCTGTGCATGTGCTAAAAGCCCAGCTATATGTTCAACATAGCAACATTTGAGCTACCTTCCTTGAAGTAGCATTTTAGCATGAGAGTCAAAATATACGAAGTTAGTAGTACATGTACCAAAAACCCTGAAAGTGGTTCCCGGGCCTCATTTGCGAGGTTGAACCCGACGTATGCTTAACCGTTGCTAGGCCGCCATAACCCATAGGCCCGTTGCATATGAATACCATAACGACATCTGAGTTGCCTGCCTGGAAGGGGCGTGGCGTGCATATAGTTAAAACTATGGAAGCTGGTTTCCTGACCTTATTTGCCGCAAGCCGTTATCGAAGCAAGGTTGAACCAGCTTAACGATGCGATGCTGGTTTGTTTTTGGGGTTTAGGCTCTTTTAACCTTGTCAGACTACAACTTGTTTTTGGGGACATATGCAAACAGTGCAGACCCAGTTCAGACGCCACAGAACGCGACGTCTAAACAGGGTTTACACAGTTTGTTTGCAAGGAATTTCTTTTCAAAGTATAATAAAAACGAAATTATCCAGAAACCTGAAACAAGAAATAGACTAATAATATGGATGGACGAGTCCATTAGTCAAAATAAGATTAAAAGGCAATCCTACTTCGAAGTAGGGAGAGTTTTGGAGTGATAGAGACATAATACCGTTAAGGGCCGGACAAAGGTAGCTCAATGTTCTTCCAAATGAAATTCAAATATTGATTTAGAGCATTTAGTTTATGTGGCTGTATTTTTTGTTTTCTCGAATAACATTTAACAGACGGTATCATGTTCAAAGTGTTAATCCATATTATACTTACGGATTAATCAATATGACTAACTGAACAGATCAGCCAATTCTTGTATAAACTAAATTACCCAGGAATCAGAAAAATTAGGTCGCGACACGTCAAAACCAACACAGTGGCATGTGTGCCCAGCGAAACTCAGAGTCTTTGCTGTCCGCATGGAGATATACTGAAAGGATTTAAAAACTTCCACTTTTCATAGCTGACTGCTGATTCTTTCACATGTGACAAGTGTTAAATATTTTACGACAAAATGCTTGAAACTTCTCAAATTTAAAGATTACGCAGTTTGTTCGTATCATCTACTTAAATGACGTCAGAAAAAGAGCGTTACATCTCTGAAACGCATAAGGCGGTGACGGCGTTATCTTATGCAACACTCTTTTCGATAATTTATTACTGTGTTAATATTGTCACGTGATTCACGTTAATTTGCAATTATCATTGCAGTTGATGCTGTCACGGGGACGGCGTCGACGTAAGTTAACGTCATGATCTCTGGTTGTTAATTTCGGGTAGCTGTTCATCTTACGGTCTTTTGAGCTTCCTGTAAATCGCGTCTGAGAATGTAAATTGCCGTAATTAATGCATAAAATTATCGCGCGACGTCAGGTTTTGAAATTCCAGCATTTAAATTAAAATCTTAAAAAGTTCCTTCAAGAGCAGAGAATACATACAGAAGTAGGAACATGGGCCAGACTACGTAGTTTCGGCTAATAAAGCCTCGTCAGTGACCCTGACAATATCTGGTGACGAAACCAGAAAAAAAAGCATACTGTAATTTCTTAATTTTAATTGGACAGTCGATTCAAAGACTGATTAGTTTCAAAAGAATCCAAATAATATAAAAGACGATGATCTAGAATAATAGTCTAAATCTATCTCAAATGTTAGATTTCTAAGAATCTATCCTCTGATCTCAAAGGATGTAAATTAAATATAATCTGCACTATGGATGATGTACGGGGAGACATTTTACGGCCGCCACACGGCACAACACCAGCTGCAGTGAGGTAAAATTAAAATCTTAAAAAGTTCCTTCAAGAGCAGAGAATACATACAGAAGTAGGAACATGGGCCAGACTCTGCACCTGTTAGCGATATTTAGACGCGGTAGGCCAAATGAAGCCACAGACCGTCTTTAAACTTTTAAAATTCAATTTGATATTGTAAGAGTAATATGTCATCAGAAAATTGTATACATGAAATTATTCATCTGTATGTAAACTGCACTAAGAACAGGAGGAGCACGTGCTTATTCCTGACCGATTCGGTGGAACGATTTCAAGTTCGGGATATAGACATAATCAGGTATAACAGAATATAGATGTTGTAAAATTTCGGTGGACGTAGCTGCATTCATTTTTGAGATATTCAAAATTAATGGGTGGAAGTTTTTAAATCCTTTCAGTATAGTTTAGACCTTTAGCTACCCTTTAAGCACTCAGCGTAGATTCTGATCAGACTGCACGGATGCAAAGGTTGATATGAGTGTTCACGTGAAGCAAATGCTACTTTGATGGTTTTGTCGTAACGTCGCTCATTTAGATATAGGCCGGGTCTTGAGATATCCTGTCTCAAGCTATAAGAGCACCGCGAGTACTTCGTTCATACCGGATGAGATCATCTGCAAAGTTTGAACAGAGAACAAAAGACCCTCTGACAAGCTGCACACTGTATTTATTCTGGTCTGGGTATGTCCGTGTCACAAGTTATTTATGGCAGGTTTTCTCACGGTATACTGCAGTCATGGATTAACCGGACTGATTACAGACAAAATAGCGTAGCCTTACCATACAATATATAAGCCCCCAAAAATTGACAGACTGATTAACACTAGTATGGATTATCTCTTACGACATTGTTTGTACTCATAAAAAAATGCTGGGTTGGTCGGGCCGGGCAATGGTGCAGTTGGTCGGGACGGGCAATGGTGCAGGGTTAACGTCCAGTGCCAATGCAATCTGATTCAAATTCGGTCTTATCCTTTCATGATTTTAGTCAGATTGACCCCGAAGTGGACTTGTATAAGCCTCCTACTTAAAGCATATTTTACTTTTCTGAATATTTTTTATCAAGCTCCAGCTATAGATTAGCTCGATTTCAGCTGCCCTTAAAACGGGATCAGAAAGGCATATTGCTGAATATGAGACTGAATATCAGTCTAGTCCCGAAGCGTCCTACTAATTTAGATAATAGTGGGGCAAGGGCCAGTTGTGATTGCAGCAGGTGCGGGATCGTCAGTGTTTTTTCTTCTTCTTATTTTTTAAGTTCATTCTTTATTCTCACCTATTTCTTTTCTCTTTATCACTCTTTCTTTATTCTCATCTATCCTGTCTTCCTTTACTTTCTTTCCAAGTCTCAGAGACTGAAATACTGTCTCAAAAGGCCAATAAACCTAAAACGCCCAACATAAAATTGCCTGATTGGTCTAGATGTATCGCTGCTCTTATTTGTCGTAGACATATCAGAGCATGCATGACCTGCATCCGGGTTTTTATTGTATGGGGGATAATAAACACAATCTACCATTGGTGAAAAGAAACAGTTTTAAAATGACGTTTTATGAATATAAACTTTATTTTGGCTTCGTTTCCTTTTTAATTTAATCGCCGTTATTTGCGGATAGACGTGTTCAATAATAATGAATGACGAAAAGTGTATTTGCAAATTTCATGACCCGTTTGAGCAGCCGTAGATCAGGCGCATTCGAGTTTTCCAATCGTGTATTTAAAGGTCTAGTATGAAAGCCATAACCGCACCGCGCTTCCGATCTGCCGCGCCAGAAATCAGTTTTCTTTCATCAACAACTGATGTATTTCTAACTAAAATTACAAGGAAACAAACAGTGTTTCCACTAATGGAAGTCTGGGGGTCTGTGACTTCTAAAACTGAATGCCAGGAAGTCAGTGACTTCCAATTCTTATCATAACCTACCATTTATAAAGTGAATATTGACTTAAATAATGAGTTAAATTTGTTGTAATAATGGTATTTCATCCATTTATGAAGGAGAAAGCAATATAAATATGGACATTCTGGAAGAAACCAAGTCTATCCTTCAGCATGACTTCCAAATGACAAACCTTGGAAGTCATATGACTTCCTGATTTTGATGGTTAGTTCTAGCACTGAACAAAATACTATGAGAACAAAAAAAAACTACTTTTCGAAGCTGAACAAAAAATCAGACATACCCCTTATCTTTTTGAATTTGTTTACTAAGTCACCATAAAATTCTGGTTCCGATAGACCTTCATGTGAAAGTGATTTTAACCTGACATTGAGTTTTGAAACCAATTCATTGCATCGGCGATAAAATTTTCTAGATAATGAAATATTTCGATGCAGGCTTATCTTGATACTCATTCGCTCAATTGCACAACCGCTCACTCACTCACAAACTCATAAATGCACTCCCTTAGCAATTGGGCCAAACGAAGTCAGGGAAAATCATGAAAATATGAGGGAGAAAAAACTAAGAAATAGGCTTTTAATAAGTGTTACCCCGGTTACAGCTAGCTCCTGGTGAGGTATCGGTATTTTTGCAGTTCAGCCATGCCATTAAATCTTACTGGTGGCAAATAAACTAGGAAATCGAAGTTGTATGAAAATGAGTAAGGAAAACATCAGTTTTGGCCATGGTGCCGCATGGTTATATATCTATGCGCCATTCATTTGTATCCACAACCCCCACCTACAGAAATGGATTTTTTTACATTTCAGAGACCTGTGATGATTAGCTGATGGTTACAACCCTGCTCTTATTTCGACCCTATACTACAGAAAATCTCAGGGTAAAGGACCCCAATCTAAAAACTCCGGCACTATGGAAACAATTAAAATATAGTTGCCCTGCACCTTGGTCCGGCTATCCCAGCGCCATTGTATTATTGTAGGCCCGGAACGTCCCGTTACCATAGTCTAGCTGCAGTTGCAGTTATCCGTTGAGGATTATTGTGTTGCCCTTTATATTATTCATGTTTTGTCCACCATTTTGAAGGACTTCTTATTAAATCAACAACCCAATATGTTCTATAAAACTCTATTCGTTTCTTGTGTTTCCGTTCATTCCTGGCGCAGCCCATCTTCGTAGGTTGGGGCGAGGATGCAAATGACAGAAGGCCGAATTGACCCGGACGAGTTGAATAGAGGCCGAGTTGACCCAGGAGCCGTGAAGACCCCAGGCTTACAGAAAGCAGGCCGAGTTGACCCGCTTCTTCCATGACATACTATCGCCAGACAATAGTTGTAATCGAACTCGACCAAGGCTGATCACGCTAATCCTCACTCGGGAATTCATGTTTTGTCCTTGAACAAGACACATTTACTCAAGTTACAAAAGTACTGATAATACCCAAGAAGCGGTGGATCCCTCCTGACATGACTAAAAGGTTGTTCTTTAAAAACGAATTTCATCTTCGATAATTATCTTTTTTACAGATGTTTCTTGTAAAATATACGAGCAGCAATAATATCGGTCCACCGATATTTTTACAGGGGCGTCTGTAATTTTATCGGTGGACCTGTAAATTAGCGGTTCACCGACAAAATTTATCGATCCACCGCTATAATTTACGGTTGCACCGCTAAGATGTAGCGGTGTACCTATACTTTTTAGCTCACCTGAGCCGAAGGCTCACAGGTGAGCTTATAGTATAGGCAGGCATCCGTCGTCCGTCGTCCGTCCGTCCGTCGTACGTCGTACGTCGTCCGTCAACATTTTCCAACGACATCTCATCTGAAACTACAAGGCCCATTGTTACCAAATTTCATATATGGCATCTATAGGCAGGGGGAACCAAAAATACTGTTTTTATCCAAATCGTCTCAGAACTTTGGTTGCTATGGCAACTTAAAGTTTCCATTGACTTGTATGGGGAAAATTGAAAATTTGCATTTATTGCTATGTCACTGCAGATATTTTGACAAAACTTTTACAGAAATGTTCCTTGAGTAGTCCTCTATCAACCACATGAAATTTATGTAGATTTCACAATTTGGCTGGTTGCCATGGCAACCGAAATGTTAAAAATAGAAAATATATTAAAAAATCATCTCCTTGGAAACTATGCAACCAATAAAGCTCAAACTTTACAGAAAGGATCTTAGTACTAGCTTCTATAAAAGTGCTGTTTCTCTTGGCAATTGCTCTAGCAGTTTGGTTGCTATGGGAACTTAAAGTTACCATTGACTTAAAATGGCAAAATAGAAAATTTGCATTTATTGCTATGCCACTGCAGATATTTTGACAAAACTTTCAAAGAAATGTACCTTGAGTAGTCTTTAACCAGCCTTGTTGAATTTATGCAAATTGCGCAATTTGGCTGGTTGCCATTGCAACTGAATAGTTAAAAATAGAAAAATATTTTAAAAAATCATCTCCGCAGAAACTGTATGGCCAATAAAGCTCAAACTTAATAGAAAGAACCTTAGTACTAGCCTCTATAGAATAACTGTTTTTCATGGCAATTAGTCCAGCAGTTTGGTTGCTATGGCAACTAAGCGTTTCCATTGACTTATAATGGGGAAAATGTAAATTGGCAATTTGTGCTGTCTCACTGCATTTATTTAGATTTTCTTTTTACAGAAACGTTTCTTGAATAGTCCTCTTTGTTCCATATGAATTTTCTCCAAATCGCTGAATTTGGTTGGTTGCCATGACAAAACATAGGGTAAATTTTCGAAAAAAAAAAATAAATAAAAAAATGAAAAAAAAATCTTCTGTTCAGAAGCCATATGGGGCGTGAAGCTGATATTGTTCAAACATGTTGATGACAGAAGCCTCTACATGAAATTTGTTTTTCTTCCAACCCCATAAGAACTTTGGTTGCTATGGCAACTTATAGTTTCCATTGACTTATAATGGGAAAAGTGAAGCCACGAGGAGGATAAAGCTAATACTTAGCATACATATTAATAACATTAGCCTCTACCTAAAGTATGTTTCATATTATCATTGCCTATATGAACTGGTTGCTATGGCAACTTAAAGTTTCCATAGACTTACCATGGGGAAAGTGGACATCCGGTATTTATTTCTGTGTTACTGCAGATATTTTTACAAAAGCTTTACAGAAATGTTCCTAGAGTAGTCTTCTATCAGCCATATGAATTTTGCCCAAAGACCTGATTTTGATTGGTTGCCATTGCAACTGAACGACCAAATTTTCAATTTTTTTTCCAAAGATCTTCTTCTCAGAAGCCATTAAGGGGGGATAAAGCTTATCTTTTGCATAAATGTTTGTGATATTATCCTCTACATAAATGATGTGTTTTATTGCTGTTGTGCATGTTGTTTTGTTGCTGTGGCAACTTAGTTTTTCCAACATAACCTCAGTGCTCAGGTGAGCGATATAGGACCATTGGCCCTCGGGTTATAGGTGGACCGATATCGGTAGTTTTGACCCTTTTGGTACACCATACATAATGGCGGTCTATTTCCATTCCACTGCCGCCCGTTTTCTGCCACCGTTTGAAATGATAAAATGCCGCCGGTTCCATTACATTCTCCTTCCCATCCCCTTTTGACTTCCTCGGTTTTTAGGTAAACACATTACTACCATTGTCACAATGAGAAACTTTTTAGAAACCTTCAAAAAAAGGAAGCTTCTCCTAAAGCGAAGAGAGGGAGCAAATTCTTGTCTTTACGAGAAGCCCCCCTCCCCCATCGCCCCTGTGCAATGGTTGACAGTCATCTACGTAAGACTTAATTTCCATGAAAGTTTATCCATCCTAAAGACAGTGCCATAATGCAGCCTTAAAAGAGAGGATTATAATCGGAAAGAGAAGCACTAGTCTGGAGCTTTCTTTTAATAAAGTATCTACATGTATGATGACTTGCGATTTTGCGCCCTTTCAAACAGAATTTCAGTCATATCAGGACAAAAGGGTGGGTAATATTAATAGCTTGTGTGCAAGGAAACCCTGTTTACAATTGAAAATCTTTCTACCTCCTGTGGGAATGGACCCGGGTCCGTTAGATCAGCAGGCCAGCGCTTAACCCACTGAGCCATCAGGGCTCCTTTGATACAGTAGATTATAGATGCTTGAAGCTGATGACAACTAGTATGCATTCACAGCCTTTAACATAATGAATTTTATTCGGATCTTTGATGTTCTAGACTTTTTTGCACATATCCCCGTCACAAAGGGGAGGCGCGGTGTAGCCGAGTAGTTAGAAGTGGCTCGGTTATTGTGCAGAAACTCGTCGGAAGGTCGTGAGTTCGCGGCTCACCGTTGCCATCCGACGACTGGAAACTCTCTCTCTCTCTCTGTCAACCCAGCAGTAAATGGGCACCTTTCTCGAATAAGGGAAGGATAAGGCAGCGAAAGGAGAGACATAGACAGACTCTGCCTTTCATCAGCTGTGCCCAAGATACAGTGGGTCTCTAACCCCCCTCCCCCCAACAGGCTATGAGAAACCTTTACCTTACCGTCACAAATCTTGATGATAATCGACTAGATCATTGCAAAAATAATATCCTATGCTAGTTCATCAGTATCTCCTACGGAGCTCCTGTGGCTCAATGGGTTAATCGCCGGCCTAAGAAGCTAGCGGGTCGGGGTTTGAATGTCCCTGGAGGTGGGAATTCTTTTCAGCCTTAAACGGATTTCTTGTCCCTTGAAAACACTGGGCTCATTTCGCGTAAGTTTGAAAATAGGGTTCCTCTGAACTTCTGAAGTCGGTTCTAGGGTGGTGGGCAGTTTTGCAACATTACATTACTGTACATGAACAGACTGAATTAAACCTGGGTTCGAGGTTATAAAACTTGAGAAAAATCTCAAACTCAATATAAAGCACACTGATTGGCTGATTCCGAGCATGTGCTCGGAAGTAGCCAATCAGTGTGCTTTAATTTGAGTTTGAGAATGTGCTCAAGTTTTATAACCTCGGGACCAAGTCTTCTATATTCGTTTCTTTGACATGGCCTTGTCTCGAGAGCATCTTTCTTCAGAATTTATTTTATCCTTTCATTAGCTCCCTTCCGTCGACTTGATATGAAGAAATATTGTTGAAATGGTCGTACATGTAAAACCACCGTCATCCATCCATCGTCTGCAAACCTGGACATTATTACGTACGTACGTCTGTCTGTACGAGGGTCATCCAATAAGTCTTGCAAATGCCGTCATTACTGCTTTATTTATCAAATTACACCATTAACAGCTTACATATATAATACACATATGTACTAAAAATCATACATGTGACATTCATTTCTCAGATATGAAAGGGTCAAGTGGTCATTTCTTGTGGTCTTGGAATAATGTTCAGTTTGAAGGCGGGGCGTTAAAATCCCACTTTAATGGGTCATATGATTAACAGAATCTTACACTCTTGGTCATTTCATATGAAATGACCAAGAGTGTAAGATCCTCTATATGCAAGCAAACTGTAGATCCGATCTAGCAACGCCATTTGCAAGATCATGACGTTTCTGAAAATTGTTGACTGGAAAGAAGAGGGAAGATGCAATGTAGGAATATTGATTGCTTGATTCGTTTTTAATTATCATTTGCCTGAAACTCGGCCGTTTGCAGGACTTATTGGAGAACCTCGTACGTCCGTCTGTTCATCACTGACAGTTCGCTGAAGTTTTTCAAGGGCTTTGGGTCGATAGTCTCCAGAAAATATGTTGAAGACCGTTTCCCTGTATAACCCCGGCTGTGATTATGAACCAATCAGCTGTCTTTCCCGTATGAGCTCTTCAGTAGTAGTCAACTCTCGATATCTCAAAGTAACCTTTTTGTAAGGAATATATTTGGGACACATTTCCTGTTTTCATTTACATATCAAACTACTGAAATTACTTTGAGATATCAGTAGTTTGAGACGAACTTCGACTTTGAGATATCGAGAGTTGACTTTATATCGTCTCATCATGGTGTGTTTCATACAAGCTGAAAAGCTGCTGCTGATATTTTTATATTATTTTATTTTTTCTTCTTTTTTTTTCAATTAAAATGTATCTATTTTCTCACACAAATGGATTTATTGCATTCATTCAGACACTTAAACATTTTGGAGTATTTTGCTTATAGAATTCGAACTGCCTTTAAGTTGTCAGATTAGGGTTGTTTTAAATACTTTTAAGGTCAAATACGTAAACGCATACAAAGGAAAAGGTTGTTTTCATTACTTTAAAGATTGCCTCCCTCGTTTATTTCATGTTTTCAGAATCAAATATTTGAAGAAAATTTCGTTAGTCTCATATGCAACAGTCCTGACGAGCTGATCGAAATGCGTTGACACTTTTTTGCATAGTTTTATTTTAATAAATCTAAACCTGTAACGTCAAACCTTACTTTCTTTATTTATCTATCGTTCCGGCTATATTTTATACCCTTCCTCTTTGTTCTACCGGAACGAGTGACGGAGCATGTCCCAAGGAAGAGGAAAAAGGAACGGAAAAAGTGGACGCTCTCCAGAAAAGTCAACATCACTTACAGATGTAGAAGATATGGACACCAACAAACTATGTGAGATAAGTAACAAACTTTCGGATATCCTCTCTGTCCTCCAAGACTTAACGAAAGTGATAAAAGAATCTCCAATCATCACGAAATCCGCAGATGTCGTTCCAGTACCAGTTATAAACGATATCTCTCAATCGTTGAAAGATTTAACAAACTCCTTTATAAATAAGCAAGCCCCTCAAGTTACGGATTTGTCCTCATCGTCGCTTTCAGAAACAGAGGCACTGAAAGTAAAGGGACAAATCGCAAACGTTTGGGAATTTAAAATAGAGAGGAGAAGAGATGCCTACTGGAACTATGTCAAGAATAAGGGGCACAAGGACACCTATACAAAATGGATCAACAGTGATAAGACTGTTATACCAAAGTATCTACAAAGAAAGCAATTCAATAATGAGCACCCGGAACAACAAAAACTACGAGAGGCGGCAGTTCTACACGATTTTAAAACTGAAATAGACCTACAAGAACTACGCGCGACACAACAGATGGAAAAAGTACAGAAAATAGATAACGATATGGAAACACTCTGTAAGCAAAAAAGTAGTGGTCCTGTAACAGCACCACTTATGGAAATGTGAAAAGCACAGGCTGATCAAAATCAAAATCAAAAGATATCACACAGACGATGGCTAAAAAATGAGACATGGCTAAACAATTATGAAGAAACTTTTAAACAAAAGCCCTTTCTTCAAGATCCAAACAGAACAACAACCATCATATGCGGACATGGCAGCCAGACCAAAAAAGAAAACACTAGTTCCCAGATCAACAAAAGACGTCGAAGACACACACCAGAAACAACAAGGTAACCTAGAATCATGTCATTAGCCAATATTCGTAGAACGTGCTAGTGACAGATGTCTGTAAAAGCAATAACTCGTCAGATTTGCAAGTGACAGCTACAATTTCAAACCAAGAGGATATGTACATCTTTCATCATTTGTTATAAAAATTACGTGTATGTTGTTTCACATATGTTTGTTTCTGGCGAAGTGAAACGATGGTAAGAAATCGGGATTCACTTTTGTATTTAAAATTAACAAATGCATTTAAGTTTTGCTATTGTCATGCCACCAGATGGAAATATTTGAAGATTTATCTGCCCTTTGCTTCATTTAAGTTTGTTAGAATGTTCACGAGTTGCGCTTGATAATAATCCATACACAAAACAAGGCTAAACAACTACTTGGTGTATATTCAGAAAACATATATACTAAACGTCAAAAGAAACGCCTACACGTTTAAGTTCGATTTTCGTCTATCAGCTGAATTGCATTTTTAAATCACACGTAGCAGAAAATACTACTGACGTCTGCAAACAATATAAACTTATCTTCTTGCAAAATTTCATCTTGATTAAAGAGTTATCTCAATTTATCCTGAAACATAAAAAGTCGTTGTAAGAGTTATCTTTCCTTTAGCAGTATACCAAATTCTATTCTATCTGAAACGCGGCTCCATTGTGCCATTATGGAAAACCCGTCGGAATTATTACCATAGAGTTCTTCTTACGAACTTGACAGCAGTTTGAAGTTGAACAATCGTCAAATTATCTCCCTTGTAATGAAACAAATAGCAAATTGGGAAGTCCAATAACATCAAACACTCTGCATTGCTACAAAAAAATTCTTTGCAGGTCTTTTCATTTTACTATTGGTAATTCATTTTCACTCTTCGTTTGAAGTGTTTCTTTTCTTTTCAAGAAAGACAGTGTGTTAAAAGGTCTATGGGAAATCCGATTATAAGCAAGTGTTACTGTTTCTACGGTCAACTTTCACCCAGTTGTTTCTCTAAAGCGCAAGGCCTGATTGCTTTGATATTTTCGCTTTTTCCTCACCTTTGCTGCGGACATTATGACTGGAGAAAAATATAGGCCGAACATTTTATGGAACTGACTTTTCAGCATCTGAAAGTACGGTAACTTTAACTTTAACCCCATCACAAAAGAAAGCGTTCTAGTGTCTGTAGTTTATGCAGTATCGATGCACTAAGGTGCTCATTTTGTCGGAATAGCATAAATAAAGTAACTTAAAGTGTCTAAATAAAAGTATATACCTATACCTTGAAATAAATTGGGCGTATACATTGTAGGCGTTTCTTTTGATGCTCAGTATACATTGTGTCACTCGGTTTCTGCCATATCATAAATACACTTCCTTGTGCTTATACAGATGCTGGTATTAGTTTCTTAATATTTAATGAATTAGAATCGCCCAATCAGTCAGTCAATTATCGTTTGTTAGATTTATGATATGAAAGCATATAAGATTTATGAAAATAATATAATTTTCTCAATTAATGAAAATGTTATGCACCATTACTAAAAGGTAAATATTTATGTATTCCATTTAAAAAAATTGCATTTTCCAGTGTCCAAACAGTATATTTATTCATAATAAAATATCTTATGCCTGTCACAACCTTATATCTCATTTTTATTTAAAAACAGAGCAATGATAGCTGCTTAAATGGTACCAAACATGAATAGGTTTGTTAATCGGTTACTGAAAAACTGGACCATGCTACGTACTTTTCAAATGCCCCACGTATTAAATAAAACAAAATTGACCATATCCATAAATACGTTACGGTCGCTCAGACGAGGCGAGGAAGAGTCTATGAGACTGCTAAAGTTGATTAAACAAAAGAATGAAAAATTATTAAGATTCGGATCGCATCAGAACACCAGAACCGCTCGAGTTTGAGCGAGGTGCTCGACTCAACTAAAACCTCTTTGAATATGTCGGCAGCAAACGAACCGTCTTTTCACTATTAAAAGAATGCCTTGATCATATTTTGGAAAATGTTATTTACATATATCTGTCACTAGCAAATTCAACAACTGGTAGCGGCTAGTTACAAGCGACTTTCAGTAGCATTTAACGTAAATAGCTAGTGTAGTGACAGACGTCTGCACAGGGTATAATCGATTCCGCTAATTTTCGCTTCCTGCAGAGACTGTACATCATATTTGGCTTCCGCCGAGACTGTCCGCGAACTCTTGCTTCCTGCCGAGACTTCTGTACATGATAAATGGCTTCCTGCAGAGGCTGTCCGCGTGATTCTGCTTCCTGCCGAGGCTCTCGGCAGGAAGCAGAATCACGCGGACAGTCTCGGCAGGAAACCATTTTACGAGGACAGTAGTCTCTGCAGGAAGCAAGAGTTCGCGGACAGTCTCGGCGGAAGCCAAATATGATGTACAGTCTCTGCAGGAAGCGAAAATTAGCGGAATCGATTATACCCTGTGGTCAGTAGCCTCTTCCTGTTTATTTTTATCCTTTGACTTCATTTATATGTGTAGGCATTCTTTTTCTATACCCGGTATCTTCCCTTTGATCCCCCCCAATCCCCGATAAATGAGCCGCGACGTGAGAAAACCAACAATGTGGTTGTGCGCCCAGCGCAGACTCAGATCAACCTGGGCATCCACCCAGTCTGATCATACTCTTCGCTAAGCGCTTAATGGGTAGCTAAGGGTCTAAGCTACCTCCATGCGGACAGCGAAGACTCTGATCAGACTGGGCGGATGCCCAGGCTGATTTGAGTCTGCGCTGGGCGCACAACCACATTGTTGGTTTTCTCGTGTCGCGGCTCAAATGTCCTTTATTCTCTATCCAACTGTTATGGGATATCTGTAAGTTTGCCGTTATTGCACATTGCATGCACACTTTAGTTCAAAATCTATATAGATATGGGATAACTTTAAAATTTGTACTAAAGCAAAATTTATAAGGATTTCACACAAGGATCTATCTACTCTACAAATTTTGGAGCATTGTCCAGAGCATAAAAGCATCAAGTTGAACATTAATGTTAGACTTAAAAATAGTGCACACTTCTCCCAAGAGCATTCTCCTATCGTTTTAGAACATTAGGTGTTATTAATTCATCACAGTTTTAGGTCAAGGACTCACATAAAATGAAAACATTGAATCTGTATTTCAAACAAAAGAGCATTAGTTTGCTTCCGAGCGTCTTTTGTATTAAGTTTGTTGTCACATTACTTAAAAGGTCTATGGAACTTACACGGCAAATGTATAATGAGAGTACAGACGGTAATAAGAAATGATATGGTTGATGGTTGGTTGATTTGATGCTTAACGTCCACGGTAAACAACTAAGGTCATGTCGGGACGGTCAGTTAACCTAACCACACTATTCCTGGGCAGGCTTAGACCTCCTAAGCGGTTAACCAGTACTAAGTGCACATATTTTCGCCAGTAACTGACAACTGCCCTTCTTGGATCAGCGGAAGGAGAACGTCGTCTTGATAATATATGATTTCTATCATTTAGAGTCTCCATATCCCTACCGGTAGACACAAATCATTATGAAAAGTGATTCAACCGTCACGTTTGATGATAACATGTGGGTTGATGTTCAGATACTGTGTCATATAACTGGAAAAACTAAGGTAAAAGAAAATATATTTAAAAGAAAATGACAAAATTGCTCCATAAGACACGATTTAATTTGCTGGTTCCCCGTTGAGCAATGCAATGTAAAAAAGCGGATCACTGAATGTGACTCCATGCCTGTATTGATTTTAGTAAATGAAATTAAAGGTAGGTCATCTTAGTTGCCAGCTAAAATGACCCAAATAATTTTAACCCTTTTTATATGAAACTCAGGGATATATTTCGTTTTAAGTTGGCTTATCACGGCCGTTTAAACTGACGAAACTGTACTGAGAATCTTCCAGCGATTCCTAACGATGAAATAATTCTTTACCACTGATAGAGCTATTTGTACTTTAAAGCTCTGCGCAGCACCAGTTGTTCTCAAAGTAAACTGGCTCCGTTGCACAAAATTGGTATAGGTACAGTTACAGTTGATTTCTTTATCACTTCAGTTGAGGGTTGTTGTGTTCATGATTTGAATATAAAATTTCCTTTCAAAAGGAAGGCTTGGCCAGCTAAGACAGTGAAATTTTCATGAGTTGTTATTGAAGTGAACCCGATTGTTAGTGCACTTTCTGTTGCTAACTTTTATTTAGCAAAGTATTTAATTTCTAACTTATTGAATGGTGGCATTATCCACGGGTGTAAGGTAAAAACAAATGTAGAATTTATTTGAAAAACAACTTGAAGAAATATTTAAACACACACACACACACACACACACACACACACACACACACACACACACACACATACACAACAACAACAACAACAACAACAACAACAAAAAACAGTTTTCCAACGTCTTGGCCGGCCGTTTAAGGCATGTCTCAAGAAAAATAACTGTATGGACCTATTTCAAGTCTTTTCTTCACGGCTGTTGGGTCACATTTATTTAGGAAAGACTGTTTCAAAGCCATGTCTGTGGAATCTTGGCACATCTGAACTTGGCATCAAAAGAAGACAAAAAAAATGATATTTACTGAAGTTTATTTTTGGTTTAAGTGGCTTCATTGGCAGTGACTGGAACAAAAGTTTGTCACTCTGAGAAGAAAATGCATGCTGCTGTTGTTTGGGACAATAACTTGCTTTACACCATTTGGGAACAACAAAGCACGGAATCCATTGCGTTCATATTTTTTTTATATTTATGCTGTGTTTTTACATCAATTTGTTACTCATTCGTGAAGTTCTGACTAATTTAACGCCAGGCAAAGGACGAAAAATAGTTATTAACCAACATGTCTGGTAATGAAGTACAGCAGCCGTCACTATGACATGACATATATCAGACGTTACGTCGGCCAATCATCTATCTGAATTATCCGCGACGTTGCTTACGCGTACGATTGCATGAATGTACATTGCTCATGGATGTATGAACAACGCCAGCCCAGTATAGGTTCATCTAAGGAAATCGTCAAAGCGTGTAAATATTTGTCTGTACAGTTGTATAGCTGAAGTAAGAAGGCAAATTAGAGAGTGTTATAAAAGCAAGAAAAGTGTCCACACAACACCCCCCCCCGCACCTACTTTAATCCAAATCATTAGAACGCCCCGACACTGGAAGTTATACCTAGCGTCATCGCACCATCCAACCAACCCCTCCATTGTCATAAAGCTGTCAATGAATCCCTAACAGTTTCAAATTTTAACAATTCTGAATTGTCCCCTTTTTTGTACCTGTGTCATTGTAAGAGGCTTCCAGTTAATGCTATTCATGAACATGTTGATGGCCAATAGGAAAATCATCATATGCTTAAAATGTGTACATAATTTATCGATTTGTGCCATGGAAATGCCTGTTGCAATGTGTATGTGTAAATTACTCACCGACATTACCGACTTTTACATAGATAACACGGTCCGTTGTACATATAAGCCACACACACAGATACACGGGATACAGTTTCTTTTCAGTAAATGTGATAAGGGAAGAAAATCGTCAAAAGCGCTTATTTCTAAATTTAAACAATAAATTTGAACTCCGCACCTCAGATTTTACACTGATACACAGATCAGCCCACTCCGACATAAGCGCAGTCTGATCAGTCTAGCCTCAGCATGAAAGATGAAGAATATATGCCAAAAAAGACTGATCAGATCCAACGAATGCATCGGCGCTGGACAGTGTGCCGGCTGCTCTGACTAGTCAGATTATGCAATGCCCTAAGGCCTATTTTACGCGACGCCGCTGCATGATTTTTTTGGAAAAGCTAATGCTTTGCGTTAAGCTATATATAAACACTGTTTCTTACACGAGTTTTGGTATATTTCTTAGGATGCAAAGCCAAATACTTTGTATTGCATTCAGAGTTTCATTTTTTTTATGCAATCAGTTTATAAAAAGCAAAAGAAATGTGGCCAAGTTCAAGGCAACGTGCTTTTTAACGGAAATATTTTTTTAAAAAAGTACATGTACTATCAAAAATAGAATAAAGTTTCCATCTGTTAATTTTAGCAGATGAGGCAAATCTGATATGGATAAAAATAGACAAAATCGGACGAGGTCTTTGTTTGTTATGTCTGTGAATAAAATAATGAAGAAATGCTGTCCCAAACCGGATCGAACTTACCGATCTCTTTGGCTTAATTGCGGCCCTAAAAATGTTTAGAACGAATCGTTGTAGTACATACTCTCCTAGTATTTTCCGACTGCGTGAGACGTATCGTTTCTTCCGAAAATAACTCGGTATCACTAAACTACTTGAATACTGACTTGCGCCCGAGAGCGCAAGCCAAAAACTGTTGGAAACCGATTGAACACTGATG